>JARYZH020001021.1:0-45156 GCA_030021035.2 Notholithocarpus densiflorus | reverse complement strand
AAAGTTAGTTGTATCACAATTTAAGAAACTTCATATTGTGAAAGCATTAGGTCAATAGCAACACAACACCAATGATTCAACTCTGTATGTTTTTATAGCAATCATCAATGAAAGGAATATCCTAATGAAAGCAAGGATCAAATACAGAGACTTCATTTATTGATGTAGTTAGGTCCAAGTTCAATTAATTTTTCTTCTGCAGAAAAACAAAGTTCTTATTAGGGAAGTAATCCTGTGCATTTGACACTCAGTTACTGCAGCTAAGGGGAATAAAAGGAACACTAACATGTCTCCTGTCCAACTTGGAACAAACGTCATAAGTAACAATGTCTCTTAAACTGTAAAGGGATTGCATTTGTACAGGATAAAGCAATCTGGATAGCAACTTTTAGCTACTAAGACAAATAAATAATCAACTATATATGGGTGGCTGGGGATAAAAAAGCCAAAATACAATTGCAACAACAATGCAATTACAGATACTTGCCAACAAAGAAGAAGGAGGAAAAAAAAAAACTACAGACCTATACCAAGATAAATCAATACTGCAAATATATAAATAAATCTTCTTTTCTTATCTTTTTTTGGGGGTGTTGATAGGAAAGTAAAACTCAAAGTCATAACAAACGTTTTCTTCTCTGTTATTGTTTGAATACAACAAACAAATTTGAGTCTACATTAATGCCTATTTCTCCTTATATATCCTAACACAACAGAAGAAACTCTCAACACTTGATAGACATAAGATTAATCTACTCCCTTTTCTCCTATGAGATTTGTTAAAAGCACAACTATCAATAGCCTTAGGTTCTGCATTTATTCAACAATAATGCTTCATGAAAAGGAACATTTTGTACATTTCCAACAATTACAAATCTTTCCATTTTTACCCTGTAACATTTGATGGCCCAAATCTCTAAACAGAAATTTGAATACAGGAAAAAACTGTAAACTTCGTGAGAGACTAACATCATCGCATAACAATAAACATATAAATGTCCTTTCTTGGAAGCCTAGAGAAGATGCTTCTTGTGTTGAGGTGGGTGCGTGTTTGTGTTTGCCTGCATGTATATCATATACACCTTTCAAATAAAATGAAAGAAAACAATATAAAATTTGGTATACCTTCATTTCATGAATCCAAGAAAAAAAAAAGACTCCTTTCCAAGCAACATTAAAAACAAAAAAACTGATATCATTAATTTTGGGACATGCCCAATCGGATAGATATAAAAAGTCCAAAATACTTGTTTGACTACATCAAGCCTACTAGTAACATGTAAGATTTATCAAGATTGAAAGTGACAATTAACTTAATTTTTAAAGTCTCTTGACATTGTACAATAGACCTGGTATTGAATTGCACATTCACCAGAGCAGATATAGGAGGATTAGGGAACAGAAGAGGGAAAATTCCCTCTTTTTTTTAATAAGTAGAAGAGGGAAAATTCCCATTATGTAGCTCACAGGCCAAAGAGATCTCTAATGACCACAAGAAGACAGAAATGGAAAACAAAACTAGCCAAAATATTCAGGAAATTTATGCCTACTAGAAGCCATACTCCACACTTCAACCTTACCAATAGTTGGCAGTCTAACATTTATCAAAGAAAGAATTAATTCAAAAGTATCTATTAGAGAATAGTATATGTAACTATGTAAGCGGTTCAGCGCTCGCTATATTTGTCTTCTGAAACTGTTTCTATATTCTTTTTTGCAACCATTAGTTTTTCCTAAGAGACAACACTCAGAGAACCATACACACTGAAGCATGGATTGAAGGCCCAAGAAAACTCAACTTTAAGAAAATACAGAATCAGTGCATATAGCAATTATCAGAAGGCAGTTTTGAATATTATCATGATCAACATTTTTAAGACAAAAATCAGTTTAGAAACCCTGTACATTGCTACATGCAAGTTAACTCATAAATCCAATTGGTCTCTTCACAATTAAAAGACCAAACCATTACTGGAACAAATTTAGAAATCAAATCAACAAAATCACCAAGTTATATAATAAACCACGTCAAAAGAATACAAAACATAGAATACTATATAGGGAATAAACAATTACATGATTGAATGCTGCATTCTCATGAAAAATTAATCACATAAGATGTTTTGACAGGTCATATCTAGTATTCAGAGTTGGTGGATTCTGTCACAAAAACAAAGCATTACACAAAACAAAAACACTAACTTTGAAATTTATTGTTTCATGAGTTCAATAATCATTTCAAGATATGTCATGAAATACTGCCTAATAGGTAAAGAAATATACAGTGTATTCGCTTCTTAATATCTCCAAAGAGACTGCAAAAAATATATATATAAAACCTGGCATACATAATGAAGGAGTATAAATCAACTTATTTAATTTCATTAGTCATTACCCAATCCCAATGTCAGTCCCACGAATAAAGTATGACGTTACTGTCTCAAATCCTAACCTTTGTTCCTTTTGCATCATGGTATAAGAGCAATAGTATAGTAGTGCTAAAAAGCTGTATTGTTATTTTTAAAGCCATTAAATACAAATTTATGGCTACATTTGTGGAGCCAAAGCAAACTAATGTTGGGTGTTTTGTAAAGTAAAAAAATGAAAATAGATAAATTAACTTTTTGTGTAACTATATTGCTAAATTTATGTTCGATGCTCTGATAAGACCAATGCAGCAGGATTACGATAGTATAGAAACCATAAATTAAACAATATTATCAATTTATTATATATAGTATTGGCTAAAAAAAAACTATGAAGCAAATTTTTTAATGTTCTAGCAAGAAAGGTTCTAAAACCAAAATTATCATACCATTCATTAACTTGTATCTGCATACTAGATTACCGTGCAGATTGCTGGAGCATCTGAAGCTTCTAAAATTTTCTTCTCGTCTCCGATCAGCGAACCAGTTCAGGCTAGCGCATCGCACCAGAGCTGCTCGCAAAACTCCGCACAGTTCAAAGCTAGTTTTGGTCTTCTTTGTTATTTGGGTTTGATTTGTATGAACGTTGAAGATGGTTTAATGCTATATGGGTTTGCTTTGGGTGATAGCTGAAGATGGTCTTTTGTTATTTGGGTTGGGTGAACATGGACGGTGAAGATGGGTTGTGTCATGGATGAATGGTGAAGATGGCTTTTGTAATCTTGTGCAGCCCAAAAGATAAACTTTTTCTCCGGACAAAGTTCCTCTGCGCCCCCAAGTTTAATAATAAAGTTGGTTGTAGCCTTATACTACAATTTTGCTCAATAAATTTTTTATTTGGAAGTGGATTTTGATAAATCTACCATTAGATTATATATTCTTCTAATATCTTCCATACTTACAAAATTTTTTGAAAATTAAAGATCAATATCCATGTCATCGATAAGAGCGTAAAGAACGGTTAAATTTTCAAAATATGTAATAATATTTATTTTATTAAACAAAATTGTAACTTTAGGCTACAATCAATTTTGTAGTCAAATTTTGTAAAAAAAAAAAAAAAAAAACCTTCCTCTAGTCCGTTACGTAGCCATGAGGATAAATTTTGGCGGCCCGTTCATTTTAATACTTAAAATTGTGAGTCCCACTATTTTTTTTTACAAACAAGAGTATCTAAACCTCTTCAAGTATCTAACTATTCCCCCGGGTGTAAGCAATCTCCCCTCCCACACACACTGAATTATTACAAGAAAGAATCTTACGGGTATGACCCTTTTAAATTAGTTGTTTAGTAGGGAAACTCTCGTAAAGGTAATTAGATAACATGTATATAAAGAGAGATTAAATTCAGTAAGGATGTGGTGCAAAATTTATATTTTACCCCTCCAATCCTAATATGTTATATCATCTTATCACATATTTAAGAATATGCATAATCACACTCAATCAATTCTAATACTCATATATAAATCGAACTAAATTGAGAATTTATTAAGATGTTATTAGGTGTGATAGGATGTATTGAATTTTAAGTAAAATGCTGATATAACAATTTCTTATTGGATGGTGTAAAACATAGATTTTACACTCCATCTTTATCAAATTCAGACTCATATAAAGAACCTTTGAAGTAGTGTATTTAGCGTTCAAGTAATAATCTTAAGTGGCATTAGAGCATTAGCATTCCGGTATTTTAAAAAAATATTTATTTTACACTCAAAAAATCTATTTTATCTATTTTAACGTACCATTTTACAACTCATCCAACATCTCATTTTTTATTTTACACATTAAAATAATACAAAACTAACCCATCTCTCTCTCTCTCTCTTAACCAATCACTACCTAAATATAGGTGAGTTTGGTTCAGCTTTTTGAAAAAATGTTTTTTGAAAAAGTGGAGTTTTCAAAAAGTGCATAATGAAAAAATGTTTTTTCAAAAAACTGAGTGTTTGGTAAAAGCTGTTAAAAAGTGCTTTTTAAAAAAGCTGAGTGTTTGGCTAGCACTTATAAAAGTGGTAGTTTGAGGGATAAATTACCAAAAAGGACAATGTATATATAAGGGGGTTTATTTCATACTTAAATCAACTACTTCATATACTTACTAAAATAAATAAATAATAATAAATATATATTATTGGTATTATTTTAATAATGTTTGGGCAATTTTTCTTTTTTAGTGTCATAATTATTTGTTATTACCATTAATGACTTCTTATCAATATTAATTAAATCTAAATAATTTTCATCATCATGAAGCACAAAATGAAAATGTAAAAAGATGATAAAATACACACCAATAATCCAAGTTTAAATTGTACTACATAAAAATGTAAAAAGATGATAAAATACATACCAATAACCCAAGTTTAAATTGTACTACATGATATTATAAAAAAACAAAAAAGACAACTACTAATTATTATTCCCCCGAATGGAATTAGCAATGGAATCACGAAGAACCACCATCGCAGGGTCTGTTAAAGATCCTGAGTTCTGCTCATAATTGCTACCTGCTTCACTATTAATGTTCTCTTCTAGAAATTGAATCTCGATTCTATCAGCTACTCCAGTTGCTACAACATCCCTAAACATTCTATTAAGTTGTTCTAGATTCTGTGAATCTTTCTGCCGAAATTTTGTAGCTTTGGGTATTTCTTACAAATGTAATTGTCATTTCACTCATATTACAATAATATAAAAAAAACTATCTCCAACTAACTACATATTAATAAAATACTCAACTCACTTTCAACTTCTGGTCCCACCAATCATCACTAGCATCAATCATTCCCTTCACTGCATCCCAACCTAAACCTGTGTCATGACTCTTCAATTGTTCCCACACTCTCCAATCAAGTTTTAATACATCCCACCTACTTTTTAATTGGTCCTTATCATAGTTTAGACTGGTCTCATCACAAAATTTGGTCACCAAAATGGTCCAACCTTTGGGACTAAAGGCAGCACCTTTTGTTCTATTCCCGGCTTCAATCTGTTCCACACAAAGGTTACAAAAAGTAGTTGTCCAACTTGTATCTCCCCATAATGCTCTAGCCTTTTTTGCCTCGAATTTGGAAGTGGTGTTTTTACCCATCTATAGAGTTAAGCAACCATAAGAAATGCAAAAAATAGAATTCATAATATTCCAATCTAGTGAACTAGTTACAAACATGATCTAATAAATCCACAAAAAAAAAAAAAAAAATAAAATTGCTGCCTAGTCTAAGCATTAAAATAGAAAGGGCTAGAGAGGAATCTCATCATGTCACAACTCACAAAAGCACCGTTTGTACACTCACTAGTCAGTAGACACAGCCCGAAAATTGTTGCCATAATTGAGGACATTGGCCTCAAAGCAGTCAGGTTCATTGCAATAGACTACCCTTGAGAAGCCAGGACCTCCAATTAGTGAGTGTTCACCTTTAAATACTACTTTCCCACATCAAAAGGCATGGATTCTGCTAAAGTGCTGCTTCTTTCTTCTACCACCAGCCATTTTCTGCAACTATCACCTCTAACATAAATGCTTCATTGTGGTCTTTCTGTGGGTTAAAAGTTATAGGCATGCGTGTGTTGCTGCATGGTGAGGTGCCGCAGGGTGTGTGTGGACTGCTGATGTGGGGTGCGTAAATTAATTCATCAAATTATATATATATATATATATATATTAATTGTTTGGGGCCTAAGGTGATAAATTAAAGCATGATGTTTTGTATTTAAATATCAGTTAATTTATTCAATACTAAATAAACCAAGGTTAGTTTGATGAATAAAATATATAATTTGATGAATTAATGCTAATCAAATAAAGTTTAATTTTATATAAATATATAATTAAATATCATGGTTTTATTATTTTTAAAGGAGGTTTACTTTAAATATTGAGCATTTATACTATAATTTTTTATGAGATTTTTTGTTTCATTGAAACTTTTACCTCTTAAACATTTGGATTTCATTTTTGAAAAAATAATTTTGTTGTTACTCACAACACTATCAATCTTGTGAAATGTACTAAATTCCTAGCTGCCATGTACAACAAATTTTTGATCCACAAATAACAATGCAATGCTCCAATCAATAATCATCTTAAGAAACTATTTAAAACTTGATTTTTTTTAATTCACATCTCATGTGATTCTGCACTCTTTTATGTTTTTAAGATCAATAAAATATTATAAAATAAGGAAAAAGGAGTCAGGGTTGGCCCAACCTAACTTGGGGCCTAAGGCAAAATATATATGTGGGGCCTTTTTTATATAAATATTAATTAAATAAAATTATTTAATATAAATCAAATTGAGGTTAATTTGATGTATTAAATACATAATTTAATGAATAATACTAACTAAAACTAAGGTTTATTTCATATAGAGAATTGAATATTGTACGGGGCAGGGCCCCGGGCCCATTGTTCTTAGGACTCTAGGCTTGCGGTGTCGCATAGGGCAAGGCCTCAAGCCCATTGGGCCTTAGGCCCTAGCCTTGTGATACAATGTATGTCCCTGTTGATCTATGGCCTTGACCCGGACGCACCTCGAGACCCGATCTGAGCCTGAAAACCGAAATAAGACCTTCCTGTCTTAAACGTCAAAAGCTCCATGTACAACAAATTTTTGATCCACAAATAACAATGCAATGCTC
This sequence comes from Notholithocarpus densiflorus, assembly GCA_030021035.2. Taxonomy (NCBI): domain Eukaryota; kingdom Viridiplantae; phylum Streptophyta; class Magnoliopsida; order Fagales; family Fagaceae; genus Notholithocarpus; species Notholithocarpus densiflorus. The sequence goes on along the minus strand of JARYZH020001021.1, from coordinate 38,083 downwards.
CAATCAATAATCATCTTAAGAAACTATTTAAAACTTGATTTTTTTAATTCACATCTCATGTGATTCTGAACTCTTTTATGTTTTTAAGATCAATAAAATATTATAAAATAAGGAAAAAGGAGTCAGGGCTGGCCCAACCTAACTTGGGGCCTAAGGTGAAATATATATGTGGGGCCTTTTTTATATAAATATTAATTAAATCAAATTATTTAATATAAATCAAATTGAGGTTAATTTGATGTATTAAATACATAATTTAATGAATAATACTAACTAAAACTAAGGTTTATTTCATATAGAGAATTGAATATTGTATGGGGCAAGGCTCCAGGCCCATTGTTCTTAGGACTCTAGGCTTGTGGTGTCGCATAGGGCAGGGCCTCAAGCCCATTGGGCCTTGGGCCCTAGCCTTGTGATACAATGTATGTCCCTGTTGATCTATGGCCTTGACCCGGACGCACCTCGAGACCCGATCTGAGCCTGAAAACCGAAATAAGACCCTTCTGTCTTAAACGTCAAAAGCGAGTCCCTCCCGATCAACTTTAACTTGATCGGGAGTGTGATTGCCCAAAGATATAAGGTCTTGACTTCTTGGTATTGCCTTGGGGAATATCGCTGCCGAATAGCATTATGGAGGCAGGAACCAGTTCCAATGCCATTTCTGCTGTTCCCAACAGAACATCCACTTAAGACTGATGGAATTGGACCTCCATTCACACGAGTGAGATTAGGAATTAATCATAACACCTCCACTTATCTCAAGTTATAAATAGGAGAATAGAGTGAGAAGTGGGGGTTGGCAATTCTGGAGAGAAAAAAGAGTGAAGGAGGATATTAAGGAGGGTAACACAGAGAGAAAAAGGGGTGGAGTTTGCGTGGGCTAGAGCGTGCATTTGGGTCTCCCATAGTAGGAACTGCCCATAGTATAGGTTGTGAGCCCAAGTATAAGTTGAGCCTGTTAACTATATTTTTGGTGCGCACAATTGGCACCATCTATAGGAATATCCTACGTAGCTGTGATTCTGCCGAGACTCACGCAGGGAAATGTCTGAAGGACGATCGGGTAGTTATGCTGAAAGCGATTCTAGGAGATCTTCTCGGGGATTTACTTGGCGAGAAAGAAGGCAAAAGCGGCGTGAAGATAAGGAGCAGGAGTAGGAGGAAGAGCAGTCCGGCCTTAGAGAAGGGTCGTATCAAACTCACTGGACAATATCAGGCGCTTCGGGGCTTAGGCGCTTTGATGAGAAGGATGAGGAACTTGAACGTTTGCGTAGGTTAGTGAGAGATTTGGAGTTGGAAGCAAGAGGGAGGCGCAGAACAAGGGATTGCGAGGAGCGTGCAGAAGGCTCAGCTAGTGTGGGTGGACGCTACAGAGAGAGGTCTCATCAATCCGGTTCCCATCAACATCGGGATCAATTGCGGGAATATACAGACCGGGATTCAATTTCCTCGGAAAGGCGACGACCCAGAATGCTGCCATGGACACTATGAGCCGCACATTACGTAGAGCTGCTAAGTCGCCGTTTTTGGGGGACATTGAACGAGCTCCTATGCCGAGCAGATTCACCCAGCCTCCGTTTAACTCTTATAATGGGAAAACGGATCCAATAGAGCATGTAAGCCATTATATCCAGATGATGTCGTTACACACTCATAATGACGCGCTGATGTGCAAGGTATTCCCTTCAAGTCTTGGGCCAACTGCTTTGAGGTGGTTTAATGGATTGAGGAAAGGCTCTATTCATAGCTATACCGAGCTAATCCAAGAGTTCGGCGTCCGGTTTATGACCTGTAGCCGGTGGACGCGCTGCTATCTATGAAAATGAGGGACGGGGAAACCCTTCGTAGTTACAGCAGCCGGTACTAGGAGTTGTACAACGAGATCGATGGAAGTGAACGTGACATTCAAGGAGCCGATGCACAGGATTGTAGATCGAATCAAGAATGAGTCGTACTTTCGATGGCCAAACAAGATGGAAGGTGACCCATCAAGGAGAAATCAAAACTTGTACTGTACTTACCATAGAGATAAGGGGCATACCACTGAATAATGCAGGGTGTTGAAAGATCATTTAGAGTAACTAGTAAAAGCGAGGTATTTGAAAGAGTTTGTGATGGACCCAAGGAATCAGGATGTCGAGCAGGGAACTCGACCCTAGGGGAACCCTCTCTCACCCCCATTGGAAGTGATAAAGGTCATCCACGCAGCCTCAAGGGGTACCCTAGTGTCCAAAAAGAGAAGGGTACTAACCGTGGTTCCAGTAGAGGGTTGCCCGAGCAAGCAGCCTTCCGAGAAAAAGTTGAAGCTTACTCGGGAGCCCATTGCCTTCAATGACGATGATCTAGAAGGAACGATCCAGCCACACAATGATGTCCTGGTGATCACAGCCCGGATAAATGGCTTTATAGTGAAGAAGGTGTTGATAGATTAGGGAAGTGGTGCTGAAGTGATGTATCCCAACCTATTCAAGGGGCTTGGCTTGAAAAACGAGGACCTCTCTAAGTACGATACACCCCTGGTGGGATTTGATGGTCAAATGGTGATCCTAGAGGGGCAGATTTCACTTCCCGTGAATATGGAAGGCAAGGAGGTAATGGTGACTTTTATAGTGGTCACTTCGTTTTCTCCATATACGGCAATCCTTGGGAGGCCATGGATTCATGCAATAGGGGCGATCCCGTCCACTCTCCATGTGAAGATCAAATTTCGTATCGAGCAAGGTATAGCTATAGTATGGGGAAACCAGCAAATGGTCAGGTAGTGTTTGGTGGCCACTGTTAACCAAGAGATCAAACAGAAGGCACCAGCCGCAAAGGTTCCCTTATAGCAATTACAGGAACCTTGGGGGGAGATGGGGGCTGGCGGCGCCGAGGACCTGATAATAGTAAGGATATTGCCGAACAACGATAAGAGTTTCCAGATTGGAGCAAGTATGAAGAACGATGATAGGGTGGGGATGTTGCTGTTTCTTGTATAGAATGTGGACGTATTTGCTTAGAGCCCATACGAGGTGTCTTGGGTAGACCCAAAATTCATTGTTCACAAGCTCAACGTGGACCCACTATTCCCCCCTAAGAAGCAAAAGCCGAGGAGATCGGCTAAGGAGCACGTCGAAGCAGTTATGCAAGAGGTCAAGAAGTTGAAGGAAGTAGGGGTAATAAAAAAGGTTTTCTTCCCAGAGTGGCTAGCAAATACCGTAATGGTAAAGAAGAAGAACGGCAAATGGAGGGTCTGTGTTGATTTTATTGATTTGAACCGAGCATGCCCAAAAGACCCATTCCCCATGCCAAAGATCCATAAATTAGTAGATGCCACGTACGGGCACCCGAAGATGAGCTTTCTGGACTCCTTCTAGGGTTATCATCAAATCACCCTTGCCACTGAGAACCAGGAGAAGACGGCGTTTATATCCCCTGATGCCAATTTCCACTATACCGTAATGCCATTTGGGCTAAAGAATGTTGGAGCCACTTATCAATGGATGATGACAAGAATGTTCAGAGGTAAGATTGGGCGTATGATGGAGGTGTATATTGATGATATGGTGGTTAAGAGCAAACGGGAAGCGCAGCATATTGATGATCTTAGGAGGTGTTCAAAGTGCTCCGGCAACACAAGCTGCGCCTCAATGCCGACAAGTGTGCTTTCGGGGTGGGGGCTGGTAAGTTTCTAGGGTATATGATCACTAACTGAGGAATAGAGGTCAACCCCAATCAGATTAAAGCTGTAGAGTGCCTCAAGCCACCGAGTAATCCGAAGGAAGTCCAAGTACTGACCGGTATGTTAGCTGCACTTAACCGGTTTATTTCTAAGTTTGCCAATTGCTGCCATCCATTTTACCAGCTTTTAAAGAAGTGGAAGGGATTTTAATGGAATGAGGAGTGTGAAAAGGCTTTTTGGGATTTGAAGGAATATTTGGAGCAGGCGCCTATGTTAACATCCCCAAAACCCGGGGAGGATTTGTTCATGTATCTCTCTGTGTCCGACCATGCCGTAAGTGCCGTGCTTCTCAGGGATTAAGGAGTGCAACAACCAGTATATTATGTCAGCAAGACCCTGGTTGATGCTGAGACGAGGTACTTGCCTCTGGAGAAGTTGGTGTTAATGCTAGTGCATGCCACAAGGAAGTTGCCTCATTATTTTCAAGTTCACACCATCTATGTACTAACCGAAGAGATCCGACTATACGGGCAGAATAGCTAAGTGGGGAACTCGACTAGGCTCTTTTGACATTAGGTACAGGCCAAGAACTTCGGTGAAAGGTCAGGTTCTGGCCGACTTTGTCGCGGAGTTCTCCCCGAGGAAGGAAATGGAAGTTGTTTTTCATGTGGAGGTTCACCCGTCGAAGGTGTTTGTGGACGGTGCATCTAGTGCCATGGGGGCTAGGGCTGGAATTGTCATAATTACACCGAAAGGGATGAGATTGGAGCATTCTTTGAGATTGGGTTTTAGGGCCTCCAACAACGAGGCCAAGTACAAAGCCCTGCTTGCCGGATTGAAGGCTGTTTAGGATATGGGAGCTCGGGAAGTTGAGGTTTATTCGGATTCCCCGTTGGTGGTTAATCAGGTGCAAGGTAGTTTTAAAGCTAGGGATCCTCGAATGATGGAGTACTTGAGAGTGGTAAGGCGAGTTATGAACCAATTTTCGAAGGCAAAGGTGATTCAAGTGGCCAGAGGGCAGAATCGACATGCGGATTCACTAGCCACTTTAGCGTCATCACTGACCGAGGAAGTGCCTCGGTTAATCAAAGTGGAGTTGGTGGCGGAACCAAGTATAAGTGTAGGGGTAGATGTCGCAGTTGTGGGAACATCCGAACCGTGCTGGATGGACTCGATCATTGACTTGTTGGCCGAGGACCGAGTGCCGGACGACGAAAAAGAAGCTAATCGGGTGCGCAGGGTAGCTCCTTGGTACTGGTTATCGGTGGACTGTAAGTTGTACCAGAGGTCTTTTGCTGGGCCGTACCTTCTATGCTTGCACCCTGACAAAGTCAATGAGCTCTTGACCAAACTCCATGAAGGGGTGCGCGGCAATCATGTTGGGGGACGCTCATTAGCACATTGAGCAATGACCTAAGGATTATGGTGGCCATAGATGCAAAAGGATGCTATTGAATATGTGCGAAAATGCGAACAATGTCAAAAGCATGCCCCGTTGATCCATTAGCCAACACGAAGTTTGAACCCTGTCAATAGCCCATGACCCTTTACACAGTAGGGGCTAGATATTGTTGGTCCATTCCTTCGGGCTACAGGTAATTGCAGGTTTGTTTTAGTGGTCGTGGACTACTTCACTAAGTGGGGCAGAGGCTGAGACACTGGCTAATATTCGGGACGTAGATGTTAAGAAGTTCGTGTGGAGAAACATAGTGACGAGATTTAGGGTGTCGGAGTCCCTGGTGTCTGACATCGGGTTGCAGTTTGATAGCAAATCCTTTCGCAAGTTCTGCAGTGATCTCGGTATCAAGAACAGGTATTCCACCCTGGCGTATCCACAGAGTAACGGTCAAGCTGAGGCTACTAACAAAGCAATCGTAGGCGGGTTAAAGAAAAGATTAGAAGGCGCTAAGGGTAGGTGGGCCGAGGAGCTGCCTAGCGTTTTGTGTGCATACCGGACGACTTCCAGAAGATCCACGAGAGAAACTCCATTTTCCCTTACATACGAAGCAGAAGCAGTCATATTGGCCGACGTGAATTTGTGTTGGGATGCAGGATTCATCCCTGCCAGGAATGATAAATTAATGGTGAAGCATCTGGACAAGTTAAAAAGTGCTAGGAAATGGCTACCATTCGACTAGCGCAATACCAATAGAAGCTTGCTCGGAGGTATAACAAGGATGTGAAGAGGAGAGAATTCAGCGCGGGAGAATTGGTACTGTGAAGGGCGGTAGGAAACAGGCGGGACGTCAATGCAGGAAAGCTAGCCCCGACCTAGGAGGGGCCTTATAGAGTTACCGCCAATGCTGGCGCGGGTGCATACTATCTGGAGGACTTGGATGAAAGACCACTTCCCCGACCATGGAACACTCACAATTTGAAGAAGTTTTACCACTGATTGTCAGTGCGCAGGGGTATGGGTTGAGTATCATGTTATACGTGTAATATTAATTAATACGAAAGCGATGTTTATCCGTGCAGGTGTGTTTGTGCTTGCGGTTCTATCATTGTTAATTTGTTAACCTCGGTCAACGAACGCGAAGAGAGCTAAGTCTATTTATTCTAAGGGCTGAAACCTGCTCCCAGTTCGATCCTAATCATCGAGCAGGTAAAAACTTTACATCAAACTATTCTAAGGGCTGAAGCCTGCTCTCGATTTGATCCTAATCACCGAGCAGGTGGAAACTTTATATCAAACTATTCTAAAGGCTGAAACCTGCTCCTGGTTTGATCCTAATCACCGAGCATGTGGAAACCTCATATCAAATTATTCCAAAAACAAAAACCTGTTCCTCGGGCAGGAGGAAACCTTATAGTAAATTGACCAAGCGATGAAGATCTCGTTCGCGGCCAGGCCCAATCACCTAACATATGGGAACTTAACACTTGGTTTCCTTAAGAACGGTAGCCTGGCATTCATTTTCATTAAATATGCATGCATGCGTCAAGTTCAATCTTTATTGCCGAGTGGGCGTGAGCTTGGTGCTAGTTTTTTTCCTATACACAACAAGCCTATCTATTCAAACACAAGTGAAAGTGGTCTTATCACTAGTCAGAGACAAGCCTTGATTAGGCTACCCAGCTGATAGGGATTAAAAAAAAACAAAGCACGGCAGAAAAAATAACTTAGTGACAATGTGATGATCATTTATAAATACAGCTAAAGTAAATGTTCGGTCAATAATCAAATAAAGCAAACGGGAATAAAAGTTAAACCATTGTTCTGTCATCACAACCCGGTGTCTGTAGGCAAACCAGATAAATAAAAGGAAGAATTAAACACAAGTGAAAAACAAAGGCAGGCTAAAATTAAATCGTCAGACTGAAGGATCGGTGGGCGGGAGCTGGACTATGTCCTCGGCTTGCCATTCAGGGGCATCCTCGGTTGGTTAATCAGCGAGAGGTTGCTGGGCTTGTGCATCTTCTGCGGCATTGAGGTTGCTGGTGATCTCGAGATCAACCGTCTCCACGTGGCTATTAATTGCGCGCACCAGCTCCCTCATGCTGGGGGTGTCGTCTTCGTCAACAGCACCAGCTTGACTCTGAACGGGGGGAAGAGGAGCCGGGTATGGAATTTGCTCGGGGTTCCTTAGTGGGGAATCCTTGGCCACTCCCATTGCTTACAGGGCTGCCAGCCACCCCTCCCTGAACCTATGAAGCCGGGCTTGGTGGACAATAGGCTCCACAGAGTTTTTAGCATCCACGAAGCCTTCATTGTACCACTTTTCTTCACAGGCTTCAAGGGCCGCTTTAAGGTCAGCGATCTCGTCAGCTTGGGTCAAGTTTAGGCTTTCTACCTCTGCCAATTTAAGCTCCGTGCCCCCCCAGCTTAACCTCCATTTCGGTCAACTTTTTCTCCACCACCAACCGGGTCTTCTCCACAAATTGTGCCTTTTTCTCGGCGACCTCAGCAGCTTTGCCCTTCTCCTTCGCCGTGGCAACTGCGACGTCTTTGAGGGCCTTCTCCCGTTCAACATCCTCAGCAATCTCCTTCAACCTTTGGTCAATGACGTGGGTCAGCTGCACGGCCTGGTAACACAACAGTGACAAGTATGAAGGTTGAGAGAATACACGTGCATTAAAACAAATGGAAAAGGACGGGATAGAAAGTTACCGCTATGGTGTGCCACTGCAGCCGCCTAGCCAACGACTCTTCAATCTCGCTGGAAAAGAAGTGAACATCCTCGGGCAAGAGGAGGCCTTGCACCAAACTCTGGGCAACTCGCCCCCCTTCGCCCTACACCCATGTTCTAATACTAGCAGACATCGGCAGAGGCTCGTCATCGAGTTTGAAAGTGGTTTGCCAGCCTACCTCAGCCAGAAAGGAAGTTGCCACGTTGGTCCCGACCTAGGCAGTGGGTTGAGGACCACCAGTCGGCTCCTGGATTGTGAACCCACCAGATACCCGAGGAGGGGTCCTCGAGGGAGCGTCACTTGGAACCCTTGGTGGTTGGTCAACAATGCGCTGCCTTTTTCTTGCACGGCTGGCAGGAGGAGGGGAAGTTAGATCCCTGCGTTGGGGCTGCTGAGGCTGAGCTGTAGGGCGGGTACCGGGCAAAAATCGGTCGATGGTCATTGTACGCTTGGTCATTGACTGGCTCGGCTGTTGTTGACTCGGCTACTTGAACCGGGGCTTCATGCTCTCCAACGGGTATGTGGACTCTGTGGTTTTGGGATACGAGATCAGCTGAGGTATCCCTTACCAGTGAAAGAGAGTCTGCGATAGTATACCGGGGGCCGAGGTCCCGGGCTTCACCAACGGTTAACTGTGGAGGAAGGAGATTGGTGTGCTGTACGTTTATGTACAACAGCAACGGGCTGTCCACCAACAAAGCTTGCCCAAAGTGCTACCAAGTAGTGTAGACGGGAGTGCAGCCGAGTATGAGCTGCGATACTCGAAGTTGCCCGTCTGAATTCACGAATATTTCAGACCGAAGCATGAAGTTCAGGTCCCTCACGTGCACTACTCTAATGTCCGGCCTAAACCTTCTGCCGTCTGCAGTAAAATAATACAAGAACTGGTTAGTGTCTGTTTAAGCAAAACAATCACAAGGAAAGCACGAGTAAAAGAATAAAGGTGCTCGGTACCGACTAACTTCACGCGGCGATAGTGGGCAGGGGAGCTTGTTGGCAAGCCAATTGCCGCTCACCCTAATGTATTCCCCCGCTGAGTTTCTGTTAGAATTGGGTAGGCATGAAATAAGCCGTACCCGTACATCCCTAGCCTTTAAGTAATAGTTAGACTTGAGATTGCCACACAAACTGTACATAAAGTTTATGTCATGGTGGTTTAACTGTAACCTGTATATTTGATTTAACCTATTAACGCAACTTACGACCCGGTAAAAATTAGGGGGAAGTTGATCAGGACACAAACTATAAAACCTAAGAATACTAAGTAAAAGAGGGTCCACGAGAAACCTAACCCCTCCCTCTAGAATAGCCATCAAAGGGAAAAATGCTGTGCTGGGCCCAGAACGTTGATGGAGAGCAATGTCGCCCTCGTGACAATAGGCCATATCCACGTCCCCAGGGATGTTGAAAACCTCTCTAAAGTTAGCTAAAAATGCCTCAATAGACAGAAGATGAGAAAATCCCATTCTTAAACTCTAAAGCGAAGGAAAAAATTGAAAGAGGATGAAGGAGTAGAGAAACTTACTATGGGCTCTAGGAAGAGGTGATCTTGATTGAAGGATTTGTGCACAGGGGAAGAATGCTCGGTAGAGAGAAATTTTGGAGAGTAGGAAAGCAAAAAGTGATCTAAGGAAGGAACAGGGACTATTTATAGGATGGGAGCATTTAATGGGGGGAGAAAGGGGGGAAAAACCTTCTAAATTCTTTTTGTAATCCCCACACGCGCGACCTCGGTTCGCGAACCGCTAGGTTATGATGGTAGTTAATCCTGACAACCTGGCGTAACGCCCCTTTTTAGAGCGCATTAATGACCATCCTATCCATTCAGTATTTGACGCCTGGGCTTCCTAAGAGATCTCTGGCACTTGTCATCCTTGATTTGTTGCCGGAACCCAGACACGAATCAAGGGGGGGCTATTGTACGGGGCAGGGCCCCGGGCCCATTGTTCTTAGGACTCTAGGCTTGTGGTGCCGCATAGGGCAGGGCCCCAAGCCTGTTGGGCCTTGGACCCTGGCCTTGTGATACAATGTATGACCTTGTCCCTGTTGATCTATGGCCTTGACTCGGACGCACCTCGAGGCCTGATCTGAGCCCGAAAACTGAAATGAGACCCTTCTGTCTTAAACGTTAAAAGCGAGTCCCTCCCGATCAACTTTAACCAGATAGGGAGTGTGATTGCCCGGAGATATAAGATCTCGGCTTCCCGGTATTGCCTTGGGGAATATCGCTGCTGAACAGCATTTTGGAGGTAAGAACCAGTTCCAATGCCATTTCCGCTATTCCCAACAGAACATCCACTTTGGACTAATGGAATTGGACACCCATTCACATAAGTGAGATTAGGAATTAATCATAACACCTCCACTTATCTCAAGCTATAAATAGGAGAATAGAGTGAGAAGTGGGGGTTGGCAATTCTGGAGAGAAAAGAGAGTGAAGGAGAATATTAAGGAGGGCAACACAGAGAGAAAAATGGGTGGAGTTTGCGTGGGCTAGAGCATGCATTTGGGTCTCCCATAGTAGGAAACCCAAAACCCACAATACAAATAGGTTGTGAGCCCAAGTATAGGTTGAGCCTGTTAACTATATTTTTGGTGCGCACAAATATCATAGTTGAAAAATTAATTTAACAAAAAGAATTTAAAAAAAAAAAAATTATCTTGGATATATAACTATGCATATATAGTTAATTACATTTATAATCTATGATATTAATTGATGTGTGGCTTTGTAGTAGATTAGTTTACAAATATTAAAGTTTCAAACTATTAGGGAGGATTAATCATCATTGATGATCTAACATATTTGCAATTTTTTTTTAAAGCCTTGTTAGAAATAAAAAAGGAAAATGTTAAAGGTACTACAAAATGTTCACAATATAATGTAACAATAATAGTGAAGGATGAGTTTCAATATTGTAATTAATGAATATTTAAAATACTTTTTTGTGATTGATAACATGTAAGTTTGTAAATTTATAATAAAATTTGTGATATCCTAACATCACAAATAATAAAAGTGCACAACAATTTGAAAAAATTCATATTTTTTATAAAAATTTTGAGATTTTTACAATGAGATGGGAGTCTTTTTGTTAAAGGATAAATATTTATTTGTGGTGGGGCCTTAGGCTTAGGCCTAAGTTGCCTAGGCCTTGGGCCGCCCTGAAAGGAGTATTTGAGTACTAAAGAAAATTTTAAAAATTAAACATAGTAAATTATTGAACATATAATTTGAAAGGTGTATTGTTAGAACTAGGTTGATAAATCTTAAAATTTTCTTAGACAATATTTTATTATCATATCAAATAGGCATTTATTTTGGATTTGCCAATAAATTTTCTTTAGCCATGTACCTTGAGTATAAATATATTAAAACCACAAAAAAATTGTCATGTATTATTATTATTATTTTTTAAAGTAATGAATTTGAGTGGAGGAGTCAATTTATATATATATATATATTTTTTAGGAGATCAATCTTTTATAAAATTTAATTTTAATATTTTATTAAAAAATTTTGTTGTTGTTGATAGGATTAAAATTTGTTGTTGAAAGTTGAAACATAGTTTTGAGTTCAAGTGATAGCACAGGTTTGAACGCACCTTCCTCTACTCCCATTGTCTTTATATATTTAAAAAAAAAAAAGTTGCTTCATTTAACATTAATGAATTTATGATCCTATCGAAAAAAAAAAATGATGACGAAATGGATGTCCGGAACGAGTGGGGACTTAGGATTAGGGTCATAATCATTTTGCAAAAAAAAAAAAAAAAAAAAAAAAGATCAGGAAAATTTGATAAACAAGATATCCTATGCATTCTAAAAAAAAAAAAGAAGAAAAAAGATATCCTATGAAAAATGCTTCGGTCACCGCGTTGTTCCCGATGCAAAGTACAATTACCTTTATGCCCCCCAACACAATTCTACGCGTTAACAAACAAACTGTACCACAGACTAGGATTTTTTTTCTGTACCACAGACTAGGATTTTTTTTTAACTTTTCGTGTGTTCTTTCGGACATGCATTTTTTTATTCTTTCTTTTCGACATGCATTTTTGTGTTCGGCTTTTCCTATATGTGTAGTGTGCATAGTGCTAAGAAGCAGAATAGTTATTCAGTGCCAAAAAAAAGAAAAAGGAGAAAGGAGAGAGACAAGGAAAAAAGAAGAAGAAGAAGCAAACCACGTAACACACCGCAAGGATGGCCGGAAGAAGCACGGACTCGGAGACAATTATCATTTCCACATGTGATGCTGCTCTTAGAAATCATGACGGGTTAGTCTACTGTCTTCATTTTCTTCTTTACTATATATGCTATCTAGTATCTTGAATGGTATTTTCTTATTAGCTTATTAACCATGGCGGGCTCGATACTTGATACGCTAGCTGTCTGATCTGATCATGAATAAGATGACACGGCCGGTGAGACTTACATGTTATGTGGTACACTGTACAAAGTCCGGGGAGATGAGATTTAAGTAGCTCACTCGCGATGCGGTCCGGCCACCATACGATGCCACACTCGCGACCTTGACTCCCAATGCACCGATCGACGTCAGCCACCGTTCTCCGCAGTCTAAAAAGGACCGGGTTTTTTTGGTGCAGCAAGTCGGGCGGGGCGGCGGAGAATTGTGTTTCGGTTGTGGGTACGTTACGTACGTAGTTCAGGCGTGGTTTTAAAAACCGAATCGTCAATGAACCGGTTTGACCGGTTTAGCCGGTTATAGACGGTTTTAGCGGACCGGATCAGTGACCGATTTCCGGTTGAGTCTATCGACCCAAACCCGCCGCATGGCCATCATATTAGCGTTTTCTTTCCATTTGAATGGGAATGAAAGCGAGTTTTCACGCGCGTTTTTGGAACGAAACCCAGCATGCCGAAACCATCTATCTAACGTAGCTAGATGTTCGCTTTCGTTTCTCTCCACTCTATCGCATTAATATTATTTCCAAGAACGGTGTTCTTTATTCCGCGTCGGATCTCACTACCCGACCCAAGAACCTGAGTGAAAACCGGTCAAAAACCTGAAACCGGAGGCAAATCCGGTTTTACCTCCGGTCCGATTTTTAAAACATACTTCTGATCTCTGTTCGTCGGCTCCGGCCATTTTTCAGCCGTTTCCAGTATGATCGTTGGAGATTGACGAATCGGCGAAAATAAATCGGCACCGCTGGAGCAACTCATCAGACGGGCAGTAGCCAAAAGAACAAGCTCTTTATGCTGTTTTGTTTTCAAAAATTTGAGATGCTGACAGACCGTCAGTGACAGTGACATGTTATTTTTTTTTTTTAATTTTATTTTATAAACAGTAATAGGTTTTTGTTAGCCAATAGACTTCTCTGCCGTCAATGCATAAAGCTTAATTTGATGTAAATTTTGGATATAGGGTGTATTTTATTTAAATCACTGCTATCATTTTATTTAAAATTATTCAATTTTACATTTTAATTATAATAACAGTGTAAATAATAAATATCCCATAAAAAAACTGTATATAAATATTTTATTCATTTGTCTTGCCTTTTCTCTCCCTCTCTTCCCATATATTAAAATAGTAAAAAAATAACTGAAGAATAAATATTATATTAAAATAAAAGGTAGGATAGATGATTTAAATCTTTTTAAGGTAGTAGTATTTTTTTGGGTATACCTTATGTTTTATAAACTGAAATTGTGAATTAAAGTTACAATTTCAGTTTATAAAATACTTGTGTAACATACCTGTGTGAACTAAACACAACTTTTTTTATTTTTTAACTCATAATTTTAGTTCAAAAAATGCATGGGTAATAGTATTGTATAACAAGTATATATAATAGTTTTTGGGTGATTATTGGTGTCGCACATGATAAACTAAATATATATGTACATTTGTAAAAAGTTTACAATATATATATATACTCCATATGGAGTATAAAGTTTTAAAGAATTTTCCTTAGATTTTATTATTATTATTTATTTTATTATTTTTGTTAGAATTATTATTATTATTATTTCCCCCCTCTCTACGCAACGGTCTGAAAGAAATAATATCATATAGTGCTATGGATATAGTTATTACTTATCAGTCACTTTATTACCACTGATATTTTTGCCATTTTTAAGTTTCCGACAAGGTTAGGAATTTTAGAAACTAGTGCTCGAACAACGTTTCTTCTTCACCTTCGCGTTCCCTCTTCTCCGCCAGTTTCAAATGTTAAATGCCTCTATTTATTTGTTTTCAGCTTACATGTTGGATTGTTACTTGCATCTATTTTTGTTTAATGATTTTCTTTTTTAATCAGTTTCAGCTCAAATGCGACTGGGAGATTCACGATCCTATTGAAAGTTTTAATTTTGAAAACTTTTTATGGCCTATGGAACAGGTTTGGAGTTCTTGGTTTATTATCTCTATTTTACTTTGTTTTTAAAATTTTCAAATTTATTGTCACTTGGATGATTGGATCAATTTTAATTTAATAATTAATTTGATGTCTTTTGTTTTCTACAAATTTCAGTTGCAATGCGGCTCTGGATTTAGCCATCAAATTGAAGGATTCAATTTTGGAAGCTATTTATCACCGACTGAACAGGTTTTGGTTATAGCTTTAATCTCTCTCTATTTCTTCGTTTTCCAAATTTGATTGTTACTTGGATCAATTTTTGTTTCATAATTGATTCTTCGCCTTTTGTTTTCTATAAGTATCAACTTTAATGGTTTTAATTTTGGAAGCTCTTTATCGCCTATCAAAAAGAATTGGGTTCTTGTATAAATATGTTTGTATATGTGCCTGTATAGCTCATTGTACTTAGGGGTTAGCTCCTGCATATGCATAATTTGGGATGGATTATTTAGAAGTGTTAGTTAAGCATCTTAAGTCTATGATATTTATTAATACGTAATTGTTAAAATTATTGGTTGAAGCTGGAAGGCATGTTTGCCTTTAGCGGCTATGAAAATAATTTATTTTTATTTTTGGCTGCCCATTTTCATTTCGTTTTTTATTTTTTTTAATATATATATGAATTGGGTTTCTTAAGTATTTCTCAATTCATGGTATGCTTTACTTATAGAGTCACTGTTTTTTTAGGGGTTTGATGCCATAGAAGATGAATTTGTTATTACTTAATAATTCTTCGAAGGGCCTACTTGTGAAGTCCAATTGAAGTAAAAATCATTTGATTTTGAAGGTTTAGTTATATTTGTCCTTAGGTTAAAATGGTTTCAATATGAGTTTTAATTAACATGTTATGGTCAATTTTGTGTTCGAAGGCAAAACTGTAATGAATACTATGCTTGAACTTTGTCCTTCATTGACTACATTAAACTCCCAAGATGATTCTAGAGATAGAATTGATCTCTGTACCAAAGGAAGAGTATGCTAATTTCCTAGCTCAGCATAAGGGAGTTGCCTCTTCCTTTGCTTCCAGTTTACCCCAGTCAGGTAGTGCATCCCATTGTCTTTTATGTTACACTTCTGATCCATGGGTCATTGGAGTCTAAGAAAATAAAATGTAAGATATTTAAGTCTAGAAAAATCCTAAAATCAACTAGACTACCAAAATATCCTTAATTTGTAGGGATTGCAGAAATCACAAATTTGCTCCTGAATACAAAAATGACCTTAACTTAATAAAAGCCCAAATAAAAAACTGTTTTAACCCAAAAACACATAACTAGACCTTTAAAATCACATGACTTTTACTTCAATTAGACTTCAAGCATGGCCCATAAAATAAATCTTAAATAGGCGAATTTGCCAGAGTAGTAACATTTAATCTTCCATGGTTGCATCTGATATGTTGGTTTGGAACTGTTGTGTTGCTTTTTTAATTTCTGGGTTGTTGTGAGGAGTGATGGTGGTTGTCTAGTGGGAATACAGGTTCTTTGTGGACTGAGTGTCAGACATGGTTTTTGTTGCTATATATTTTTAGTGTTGCTTACAGGAGCCACATCTTATTCATTTGTTTACTTTCTTTGTCTTAATTGGGTGCTTATTGGAATCCAAGGAAGGTATACAGCCCAATTTCTTATTCCCCTCTGAGATGCTCTCTATTACTTTGATTTGTCTTAAGGGGAGTTATTATGCACAATGGGCCTAGGCTATTGAGGTTTTTCTTTTGATAGGAAGAAGTTTACTTATATAAATGATGATCTCCCTCCTATTATGGATCCTAGGTATGCTGATTGGAGGGTTGAGGATGCACTGATTAGGAGTTGTTTGTGGAAAAGTATGGAATCCAAGATAAGCCTATGAGCTAAATTCTAGTGTCAATTCTGAACACTGTTAATTTCTATCTTTTTCTTCTTTAAAATCCCAAGTTAACCCCTTACACTTACCTATGAAAACCATGAAATCCCACATGTGGTAAAAAAAACTCTCATCAAACCCTACCTAATTTTGAGTGCTAACACTTGTTCTACAATTCTGAATCCTATATTCACAATTCCTCCTAAACCCTAACCTACCACAAGCACCCAATTTATCCTACATCAGGTGGTTGGATTTTCCTATTGTTTTGTTGCTTAGAAAATGCAGGATTTTTTTTTTTAATAAGTAATAAAACTTCATTGATAGAAAACTAATACAAAAGGCCAAAGCACACAGGACGTGTACTAAGGTAGGCATGAGAACAGAACAGAACTAAGAATTTTAAAGACTACATCTATCAAGCAAATCAGACAAAGTAAATGGAGGAAATGAACTATTACATTGGAAAACCTCAAATCACTTATTCATGCTGGTTTTTATTTTAGGAGAAAAAAGCGATATTTTTAATTTCAAATTCAAGGGAAAGGGGGTATGTGTTGTTTTGCTTGGGTTTTTTGGGACTCCTTGAAGATTTAAGAACAGAGTTTCCCATTATATTCTGATTCGTGATTAGGATAAAAATTAGCAGGAAGGAAAGGGGAAAAGGTATTTTTCTGTAATGGCATGGTTGTATGTTTGCTTTAAAGTTTTCAAGCTGCTCTGATCTTTAAGGCTGATGATAGAAGATATTTGTGCATCCAACAAAAACATAGGGTGAATGAGATGGGAAAAAAAGTGGAAGAAGAGATGGGTTATATTCCTTTGCTAGTCAGGTTTCTTGTTATGCTTGTTGGTTTAAGATAGTCAATGCTTGAGATTTGACTAGAGTTTATGCCCCTGATGTTGAACTCCTAATTTTTGGGTATCAGATGCTGAATTGTTGAAAATTGGCTGAGTTGATTTATTTGTTTGTTTGATCGAATGGTGTTTGTGAAATTTCTTCTTAAGATTTAACATTTATTTTTATCGTACACATTAAAATTATATGTTAATTGTGACTTTTATCGCTAGAAAGTTATGTTACTGCAAACTTTTTATTATTATTCTTTGTTCTTTGCTAAAATATGTAACTTTCGCATCTATTTTTTTTCCCCGCTAATGGAAATAAATTCAAATACTTCTAACCATATAAATGGTCCAAACTAGGGATTAAAAATCCATGAATTGCATAATAATGAATTCCAAATCCCTTGAATGATTTCAAATCCAAATCCAAAATCTAAATCCATTTTCCCAAATGCAACCTAAGGGTTGGGCTCCTTTAAGATTTTCATCTTAGGAAGGCCTAGTTGTGTTATTAATTTATAATATATACAATTTACTTTGAATGCCAAGGGTCAAGTAATTTTAGTAGTGGTTTTTTTTTTTTTTTTTTGGTGTGTATTTTTATCTTCAAAGAAATTTCAGCAAAGTTTAAGACCATCTCAATTTCCTTTTTTGAAGTATACCCCTCTATTTATAGGGCATGAGTTGGTAGAGGTTAATTGAAAATAAACCTTCTTTCCTAGCGAATCCTATTGCTTTTTAAATAATCTTTATTAAGTGAGTCTTTCGTCCATTAGGAGTTAGGACTATATCTTCTGATCAACTAGCTGCTTGCAGCAGAGATCTACTTCATTTAGACTTGTATTCAAAAGCCATAAATCTGTTATGAGTCTGGTTACAGGTAGGGCTTTGATTCTTGCTCGTCTCTGGAACCTTGTGGAACCCAAAATGGATGTGTTTTCTACCTTTTCAGTCAAAAAAAAAAAAAAAAAAAGGATGTGTTTGGTTGCTGGAAAACCGCTAGCTGCGACCTTGGAACAGGCCCATATCTGACCTATTTTTGGGCCTTTAAGAGCTTTTAAAGTCCAATGTTGCCTTTCTTAAACTATTCCAGCATTGGTTTTTTTCTCAGGATAAATGGAATGGCTAGCATGGAATAGTCATTCCATTCCATTTTCCTCCTAAACATTCCTTCCAAAGTGGGAGGAGCACTCATTCATCTAATGAAATGGAGGTGACATACTGATTTAATCACTTTTTAACAAGGACAAAACTTAGATACAGTATCTTAGGTGCTGTTCCTTAGGTTCTCCTTTTAAGATTCAGCCATGTGGCTATTTAACTAAAAAATACACTTCTATACCATGACAAAAGATCCACATGGCAGAATCTTAAAAAGGGAACTTAAGGAACAGCATCTAAGTACTGTACCTAAGTCTTGCCATTTTAATAAAGTCCCTAACACACTGGAGAAAAGACACTATATTCCATTCCATTTTTTATGGTCTATACATTTTATTTCATTCCGTTAATTTAAAGACTCCCAAACATAGTGTTAAAGGACTTATTTAAGTTGTTTTAAGCACACAAAGTTCTTGGGGGTATAGGGAGCTACGGGTAACAACATATTGTAACTATCACCAAAAAAGAAAAGAAAAGAAAAGAAAGATATATAAGTAACTAAATAAATTTGTGTTTAATATCTTCTGTTAAGTAAGTTGATGGGATGGTGCTCTATCAAAGCTTATTACTCATTTCAATCGAATACAAAGCAATTTAGCATGTTTCTCATAAAAAAATTAAACAAGGTCTAAATAGAGTTGTTTATGGGAATTGGACTTGTCTAATTCCATAGTTAGAAACATATTTTGGATGTATGAATTATTTTGAGACATATAAATTTACCCGCTTTGTTTTGATTTGATTGATTTGATAATTTAACATAGTATCATTTGGACTACTTGGTCTACATATGGATTGATGTTCAAAATTCATAAATTCAAGCGGATTAGACTAGGTTAAGGGACAGGGACGAAGGATTTCTATTATTGAGGGAGGCCAAAGTATGAACCAATTTTTTATTTATTTTATTTTAATCTTTAATGACGATTGAAATTAGCAACTACTTAGTGTTTAACAAAATATCAATAAATGAAAAAAAAAACATAAAATAACTATTTCTTTATACACTGCAATGCAATTATCTATCAAAATGGAATTCGATTGTTCTTTGAAATTAGTTTTATAATTGTTAAGCATACGCCACTAAGTTTTTGAAACAAATGCACCGTCACTTTTAATATAAGAGAAGTGTTACGTTAATAATATTTTCACAACATATTTTAGATCATTAGTTGTTACTAGTTTTAATCTGAATCCATCACTTAAATTATTTTTTTGCCCACTCTACTAACAATTTATCTCCTAGAATTTATTGTAAAAGTGTTGTGGACAAAGTATTTTTCTTAATATAAAAAGCACGTGCAATGAGGCATTTTTTTTAGTTTAATGTTATAATTTTCAATTCATAACCAAATTTTTTATAACACCTTTCGTATAGTTTACGCATTATAGAATGTCATAGAGTTACAAATTCACAATATATGTAGTTGAAAAAGTATGATATACAATATAATTAAATTGATAAAGTAGTAAATAGAATTTGTTTAAATTAACACATTTCATATAGCTCACGCATCACAGAATGTCATAGAGTTAAAAATTCACAATATATGTAATTAAAAAGTATGATACACGATATAATTAAATTGATAAAGTAGTAAATAAATTTTGTTTAAATGCTTACAAATTTTGACAGAAAAATGTTTGATCATTGAAAAGAATTCAATATATCATACAATGAGTGCCAAAGAAAATAATGTTGATAGTATTTTATTTATTTATTTATTTTTAGAATGTGGGGCAGGAGGAACTGGGGAACTGGGAATTTTTTTTTTTTCAATGAACGTTGGTTAGGTTTTTATATTTTAATTTTTTTCTATTTACAGTTTTAATCCATTATATAAATATATATATATATATATTTTTTTTTTGAGAAACAAACACACACACAAGGGGTATCTTGTTATCTTGTTAAACACTTTAATAATATTATTCAATTTTTGCTAAAAATTAGTTTGATTTGATGGGATAAATTTATTTGTAATTTCAAGTATATTTTTACTAACAAAACAGGTTTTATTAAAAAAAATTGTAATAGTTGTGGGTAAATTAACAAGAAGTAGAGTTTTACGGGGTGAGGCGGGGCTTTGTGGGGCCCAAAGGGGCGGGGATGGGGCAAGAAAATTTTTCCTGTCATGCAGGGTAGGGCGGGGATGGGGTAAGACAAAACCATGTGGGGCGGGGGCAAAGACTCCATCCTTTGGACCCGCCCTGCCCCATTGCCATTTCTTCCTGCTCCACCCATTCTTTTTCTTCTAGATCTTTCCTTTTTAATTTTCTTTTTCCACTTCGCCTTTTCCTCATCTACACGCTTAACTTTTTTATTTCAAAAAATGTTGAGAATACAAAACTTTATACAACTTTTGTCACTTGTTGTGAGTAGTGGAAGTGCATCCACATGGTCAGTTGTGGCAAAAGTTGTATAAGTTTTGTGGTCCTAGCAGTCTAGCATTGCTCATTTCTATATTTCTCCCCTCTTCATCTCCGGTTTATCCTTTTCTTCGTTCCACTTCTATCTTCTTTGTCTTTCTATATTTCATTTAGTCTTAGTGTAATAGTCATCCTCTCAGATCCTTCAAAACATCAATGCTGCTTAGCCACTTAGTCTCGTTCTTGATGTTTTTTTCATCACTCAACTCGCCACATGGAGAGTTGGCAAAAGTTGTTTAAGTTTTTGTGGTCCTCTTGTTTATTTCAATTTTCTCCCCTCTTCATCTCCATGCTATCTCTTTCTTCAATACACTTCCATCTTCATTGTCTATCTGTATTTCATTTGGTTGGGGTGAAAACTAGGTGGATAGAAAATGAGAGAGAGAAAATAGGAGAGAAATGGGTAATAGGTGTGTTTGGTTGGGAGGGGAAAAGGGGGAGAAAATAGTGGGGCTTGGCACTTTTCTCTTTGTGCCCACCAAAATTCAATTCCCTCAAAATGGAGAGAAAATGGGGAGAAGAGAGGAGCTGATGGAAATTACCCGTCTACCCCTAGTCCTCCCCCACTTATCTGTAATGTAGATGTGTTTATATAAATATATATATATATATATTATTATTATTTTTTCCATTTTAAGTTACACATTTGGCTTTATTCTTTTTACTTCAACTCTGGGGGTATTTTTTCCTAATAAGATATATATATATTTTTTAAATATTCTTCACTAGTGACATGAGAGTAAATTTATACATTCTACATTTTTTATCCTCTAATTTTTCTTCTTAACCAAATAAAAAAAATTTCACCACTCCACTTTTCTACCCCTCCAACCAAACAACATGATGGAATAAAATCTTTTCTATTCCTTAATTTTTCCATCCCTTCCTCATTTTTTATCCTTCCATTTTTCCATCTCCAACTAAATGAAGCCTTAGTCTTAGTGTAACAGCCACTCTCTCAGTGTCTTTCAAAACATCTATTAGTCTTAGTCTTAAGAGTCTTTCAAAACATCAACGCTAATCGATCGATCGATCAGTCAGTCTAGTTCTTGTGTTGTGCATAATGTAGATCTGTTTGGACTGATGTGATGGGAGAGGGGGGGGGGGGGTGGAGGGGAGTTTTATTTTCCTTGGTTCAATTAGTATTAGGTCCAATTATACCTTTAAAAAAAATTGAGTTGAAATGGGATGACTGTCATGGCAGTCCAATGCTACAATCAATTCAAGCTTTTTTTTTTTTTTTTTTTTTTTGAACGTACTCACTTTTCAAAATACCTCACACCATATTATCTTTTTTACTCTATATTTTATTAAAATATAATTTTTTTAATTGTTATTCTTCTTTCACATACAAAAACCTCCATCCACTCTCTTCCTTCATCCTTAAGATACGTAAAGAAAGAATAAAAAACTAAATACAAAATGAATAGTTCCAATGTAAATTTACACAGTTACTATAACAACCATGAATTTTTACACGTCTTTACACAGTCTGATGTGAGTGAATTTTGGGTTTAATTGACTAAAATGTGGTTTTTTTTTTCTATTATACAAACACTTATATAAGTGCTCCTATACACGCTTCCAATGGTGGTATTGAACCCCGGACCTCATGCTTCATCCCATATTTTATATTATGGAAGGAGTTAATGCCATTTGGATTAGAAATCATTGACCTTGTTTGTGTTGGTTGTAAACTCCGACTATAGTCACAACTAGTCCAAGAATTTCCCTTTGCATGTAAGATCAGTTTTTAGTTTTTTTCCTTACAATAAGCGGGGATGGAAGGATTCAAACCCAAGTTCTCTTGGACAATGCCATTGAACCACAAGACTCTTAGCATGGAAGAAGTAATTTTAATTGTTGAAAAAGTGGTTTATTGAGCAAATTAGTTTAGTACACATGTTGTATGCAAAAGTTATGGGGTCTCATATTTTTGTATAGATGGTGAGATGAATCATAAGTCAAAACCATTCAATACATCTATAAACATAAAACTAGCTTGTAACCTTATACATATGCATGTGATACATTTATAAATAAGCATAATTAAATGCGTATTAAAATTTTACCAAGTTTATATATATATATACTCAATCAAAAATATATATATATATACCTACTAATAAAACAAATGAAAAAAAAAATCATTTAAATTGTTATTCTCAATTTTGGTTTGTCCAACCACTATTTGTATAATAATGGTTTTCTCACTTAATAACTCATTTAGCACAAAAAAATTAAGAAAATTAAATTGGACTCATCGATTTTTGTAGTGTAGTAATAGTTGAACCAAAATTAAGAAATTGAATGGAATACATGGCATAAAATTAGACTCCAATTTGAGATCTAATTAGATTTTCTCTTAGGTTTGACTTTAAGAGAGAATAATTTATACCCTTGTTTATTTTAGGCTAAAATGCAAAACACACACTCTATGTTTCACTAAAATTCATTTTACTCCTTTAACTTTGTTTTCATTCATTTTAGTCCTAAGTTTCAAGTTTATTTAATTTACGCCTCTCCGCCAACTTTGGTTAAATTTTTTTCTTTTTTGTTTTTTTTAATTAAATTCTAGAAAATATTTTCAATCATTAGTTAATATTTTTTTAATTTAAAAAATTGTATTAAAAAAATTAAAATTTTGAACAATTAACCGCAACATTTAACAAAAGTTGATAGAGATGCCTTAATTAAATAAACTTGAAAATTAAAGAACTGAAATGGACGAAAGCAAGTTAGAGGATTGAAATGCATTCTGGTGAAATATAGAAGATGAATTTTGCATTTTAGCATCTATTTTAAATACAACTCTATCTATGTCTATGCTTAGTGTCATATTTTGTTCCCAAGTACTAAGCTTGGAAAAAGGTGGAGGATTGTATATGTTAATGACCAACATAAGATTTAGTCACTTTATTATAAATGGATCCACTGCATATAGAAGTTGGATCATCCCTTACCCGCAGCATGCTGCATTGGACCCTAGAGTAAATGAAAAGTGGGCAAGGGTTAGTTAAGTGTTCTTTGTAAGAGAGGCATTATATCGGTGCTTGGGTGTAGTGAGAAATGAGCAAGAGTTCCCGCACTTTGATAGACAGATGTGGGTAAAGAAGTTAGTCCAAGGGAATAGAATTCGTATAAGCACTTGGAACATAGGGTATTTAACAAGGAAGCTAAATGTAAATAATAGATACAATTAGAAAATAAACTTAGTGTGCCTTCAGGAGATTAAGTGAGCAGGTGAAAATTGTAGAGAGATTGAAAGTACATGATATAGATTATGATATACAGGAAAAGAAGAACATATAAATTGATATGGATAATTCTAGAGAAATGTCTTAAAGAAAAAATTGTTGAGATCGGAAGGATAGGGGATAAAATTTTGTTAATAAAAATTGTTTTAGGAAAAGAGACTATTGATGTAGTACATACACTCCTCACATAGGGTTGGGGAATCCATTAGGAAGAAATTTTGGAGGATATGGATGAATTGCTTTAAGGGGTACCAAATGAGTAAAAGATTTTTATTTAATGAGATCTGAATGGTCATGCTGGAAAAGATAATGGGAGTTTTGAAAGAGTTCATGCCTCCACGGAGGTCAAGGTTATGGAGTAAGAAATGAATCAAGAGATGCTATTTTAGACTTTACAACAATATATGATTTAATATTAACAAACACTTGGTTCAATAAGAGGTATTCACGACTACACTTGAAAGAAATGAGTAGTTATATTAAAAGAGTGATTAAGAAGTATTTGGAGAATCCAAAGGATGTGTGCAGCGAACTAAAGAGATTGGTGGTGGAATGAGCAGATTCAGGCAATAGTTTATTCAAGTCGAAAAGGATAAGAGCAGGGAGAATGAAGTTGAAAAGTATATTAAGAGTATTGTATGATCGTTGGATACCTATTTAGTTAAAGGGAAAAAGTTAAAATATTGCTACACCACTAGTTATATTCTATGGTATTGAATGTAAGGCTATTAAGAAGCAACATATTTATAAAATGAGTGCAGAATCATCTCAATACAATTTGAGGTCTAAGGCGTGATAATTTGAAATAGGTTTTTTCTTTCTTACATCAAATAATTAAAAGAACACACACACACACACATATATATATATAACTTTCTATATTAAGATTTTTCTATTTATAGTATATTTTTTCACCTTTTAAGATGCGAAACTAATATAAAATTTTTGTATTCAAATTATGCTAACCTCATTTTAAATTGAGAGCATGATTAATCCACTTAATTTTTTTTGTGACATAAATGATCTTAAATAGGATTTTATTAATTTAATTCTTAAATTAAATACAATCCATCAATATTTTCACCGAAATTTTTTCATATTGTGTGTTACTTGTAATGAGCTTATCAATTAATCCCTGTTGAGATTCAATTATTATTATTTATTTTAAATTTTTTTATACCCATATGCATATTTTTTTAGTAGATTTAAAGAAATGTCATTGACAATATAAAATTACAATATGACAAAAATGGAATAAATTTTAAAGGTAGAACAATAGAACTTAATTTATCAAATGCACTATTTTACCTTCATTTAACTTATAGCTCAACTAGTTGGCATCTTCTGATCTTTTCTAAAGATCAAAGGTGCAAATCACTCCTTCCTAAACTATCTATCTTATCCAAAAAAAAAAAAGAACAAAATTCTTTTCCTTTGCAAGTAAAAATGAATTATCTTAAAACCAATTAATACTACAAATTTCCACATCAATTATATATAAAGCATAATATATAAAGAATAAAATAAATTTATATTTAAAAAAAATAAAATTATTACCTATATGACTTTTGACAATAAGTTTAGGGGTAAAAAGGAAAAAAAAAGGTGGTCTTTGGTGGCGAACAGTTATCAAAATATGCTTCTAGTGAAAGAGAGCAAAAAAGGATAGAAGAGTTTATTCCATTTTTTAGTTAGATATTGACCAGAAGAGAGAAAAAATTCAATAGATGGGAGATATATATAATTTTTAAGTTGCGATATGTAAAAGTATGATATTATGACCATATTTATGGGACCTTTCTACACTAGGTAGCCTAAGTTAAATGGCCTATATTGTGGAGCCAGCCTTGAAAGATTGTACTAGAATTAAAATGTTAAGATGTATAAGTAAAAATACTAAAATAAGATTCGAAAAAAAAAAAAATCCGCTTAAAAATAGGAGTATCTTATTGATGAAAAGATGAGTCTCGTTGCTTGAGACGATTTGAACATGTACAAAGGAAGTCGATTAATCCACCAGTGAGGAACATGAGTTGGTTCAAGTTGAGTGAACAAAAAATGGCAAAGAAAATCTAAAATAACATTAATGGAGGTAGCAAAAAAGGACATATCAAGTAAAGGGGTGACACAATATATTTTGGATAAGATAGAATGACAAAATAATATATATGACTGACTTTAATTAGTTTGTTGAGAATCCCTAACCGATTCGAAAGTTTTGGGACTACGGCTTGGCTGTTGCTTACATTTCAACATCAATATAATGCATGTATGAGGAACAATAAGTCTTATATCAGACTTATAACTTATTGAATGACTTCAATTATTACAAACTCACCAGTGCACAGGCATATACACATAAAGACTGAATTTTTAAAATTAGACAAATTTTCAGAGATTATTTCTTGTTGTAAGGGTGAATGAAATAATATTGTTAGTGGCTTGTTCATCTCTTTGCATTGAATTGCACTCATTGTGGTAGGTTTGGGAGATAAACCTCATAAAGCTGAACCTCTTCTTTTTTTGGAAGTAAAGTGGATTTTGTGGGTTTTTGATTTTCTTATATTTGGAAGAAAAAGTAATGTTAAACTTGAAGGATTTCTTGTTTGTGTATGTGCCAGTGATGAAGCACGCGTTTTCTTTGAAGCATTTCATGGGCTTCTTGTTTTCCTGACCTCATTTCCAACTGCCTTAATTAGTCTACACTTTCAAGTCTTGGATGTCTCGCCCCTTGATACACATTTTGCTATCATTTTGCTATTCATCATGGCTACAATCATCTATGGCATTGCATATGTGGAGATAAAAATGCTACCCCAAAACAATGAGTACCTTTCCATATTGAGGTTCATTAGCTTGGTCTCTGGAATTATTGCTATAGAGCTAATTGTCGCAATAATCATTTCTCCCTTATGGCTATTCATGGTTAATTTATGTCCAATCCTGATCCTAGGGGTACCGCGCCATTTATACCAACAAATTTGTAAGGGTCTCTACTGCACAGCTGATTTAGTACTCAATGCAGTATGCAGCTTGTTTAAAAAGATTTGTCAATTAGTTGATCAGATATATGACCGGGTCTTACAGAAATTCCAATAAGCAGCTTCTCAAGCATTTCTTTCAAGGGAACAGGAAGACAATGGTATTCAGATTGAAGAAATTTTTAAGTGACCTATTATTTTAAGTAAGACAAGTAAGAAAAATTTTAACTTATGCAATTTTCTGTTTGTGGAAGTTTGAACTTATTTACATTCTATTCAAAGTCAGGTCAATTACACTATATTCAGCATATGTTTTTATACTTTACTGAAGATCTCACATCCAACTACTTAGAAACTAAATATGCCATGCAATTTTGCAAATTTTTAACAACTTGACTTTTATGGTTGAAAGGTTTTATGGGATGTGAGATTTCCATTTTATTTTATTTTTGTGACAACGCCAAAATTCGTTAGTAAGGTAAACAAAACCAAACATAAGCCAGAAAATTAGGACACCTGACGTAGGACAATCACACTAACAGTAAAACAAAAAGATAAACCTTAGGAGTCAGCACCTAAAGGCTGCTTGGAGTTAGCACCAAGCAAAACTGGAGTCGACACCAGTGAAAGAAAACACACGTTTTTTTTAATAATTCTCAAAACTGTCTTATAATAAATAGAAAAGGTGCTTAAATAGCTTAACAATAAACATGCATAAAGAAACCCTAAAGAAACCCTAATTATTAAATGCTTGGGCTTGCTTAATCTCAAGCCCAATAACTAATAGGCTCCATCCATAAGGCCACAAATTGGGTTGTTTTCTTTTTGCTCTTCCTCTTATACGTGCGTGTAATTGGGGGCTTGTACCTTGTGTCCGCACCAACTCCCCCCGGGTGAGAAGAACTCGACCCCGTCGAGTGGAAATCTGAAGAGCTCTAATAGTACTCTAGCAAGTCAGGATCTAGTCGCCGTGGCTCATCTCGAGTAATCCATGTGCAATCAAAATCTGGTCGCCTTTGCCACCGAACTAGGAAACGGTGAACTCCTCCATCCTTGGTAGAAACAATCTGCTCATCTAAAATAGCATAAATAGATTCTTTATGTGCATAGGGAAAATTTAAAGGTAAAGGGGTGAGAATAGGGGCATCAATAGGATTAGGCAAAGACTCATCAAAAGGGGTATTAGGAATAGTTGTGGAGCTTTTATAAGCAATTAGATCCTCAATATTAAAGGAGGAGCTAATACCATAATCATGAGAAAGGTCAATGACATATGCATTTAGGCCCATTCGTTTTAATACCTTGAATGGTCCGGCACTACGAGCCTGCAATTTCTTAACGGTCCCAGAGGGAAACCGTTCAGGTCGAATCTGAATCATGACATAATCCCCTACCTAAAACTCTGCATGACGCCGATGAGTGTTAGCATGAATTTTATATTGAGAATTACTTGCCTGAATTTTTTTGCGAATCTCATTATGCAAATCATGAACATGTCGTGCAAATGCTTCAGCAGACTTAGAAATCCTAATATGTGGGGACATGAACAAAAGATCTAAGGGCTTTCTAGGTGTATATCCATGCACAACCTCAAAAGGACTAATGCCTATAGACCTATTGACAGAGCTATTATATGCAAATTAGGCTAAGAATTGAATCCCAATTTCGATTGGCTTCACCCACTAGACACCGAAGGAGGTTGCCTAGACTACGATTAACCACCTTAGTTTGACCATCAGTTTGAGGATGAAATGCCGTGGAAAATTTCAATTTGGTGCCCACTAAATGCCACAAGGTCTTCCAAAAATAACTCATGAAGCGAACATCCCTATCAGACACTATGGTTTTGGGAAGACCATAAAGTTTGACAATCTCATCAAAGTAAAGCCTTGCAATCTTAGAAGCATCAAAGGTCTTAGAACATGGTAGGAAATGAGCCATCTTAGAGAAGCGATCAACAACTACTAGAATGGAATCATGCTTCCTAAAGGTGCGGGGCAAACCTAACACAAAGTTCATACTCACATCCTGCCACGGGCGATCTGGCACAGGTAGAGGTGTGTATAGGCCAGTGTTTTGCTTGTGATGTTTGGCTAGTTGACATGTACGACATTGACCAACTATCTTGGTGACGCCCCTCTTAAGACCAGGCCAATAGAATTGACGTTCCACTTCCTCAATTGTCTTGTCTCGGCCAAAATGACCTGCAAGGCCTCCTGTATGTATCTCCCAAATTAGGAATTCTCTCACTGAAGACCGAGGGATACATAATTTGTTGGCTTTGAACAAGTAACCATCTTGAAGGGTATAATCATCCAGGATTGGCCGTGAGGCATTACTTAGGCTAGTGTAGAGCTCCCTAAAATCTGGGCATGACTCATAACCATCCTTGAGTCGTTCAAACCCAGTAACCTTAACATTCATGATGGATAGCAAGGACACCCTTCGACTTAGTGCATCAGCAGCCTTATTCTCAACTCTCGCCCTATGTTTCACCACAAAATGGTAGCGTTGCAGAAATTCAACCTAACTACCGTGCCTAAAATTCAACTTCTTTTGGGAATGGAGATAACGCAAAGCTTCATGATCAGAGTAGATAACAAATTCTCGAGACAATAGGTAATGGCGCCAATGCCAAAGAGCTCGAATAATTGCATAAAACTCTTTGTCATATGTGGAGTACTTTTGCTTAGCATCATTCAACTTCTCACTAAAATAAGCAATTGGGTAGCGCTCTTGACTAAGTACTCTCCCTATACCAATACCTGAGGCATCACATTCCACTTCAAAAGGCTTGGTAAAATCAGGAAGACGCATGACAGGTGCCTCAGTCATCTTTTGCTTTACCTCATTGAAAGCCTTAGCAGCAACTTTAGTCCAAACAAACTCCCCTTGTTTCATGCAGTTAGTGATGGGTGACATAATGGTACTAAACCCCTTGATGAATCGACGATAAAAGGAAGCGAGCCTATGGAAGCTTCGAATTTCATGGATATTTTTGGGCTTGGGCCACTCCACAATCACTTGAACCTTTTGGGGGTCGATAGAAACTCTCTTAGAGGATACTATGAAACCTAGGAAGACGACTCTATCGGTTAAGAAAGAGCACTTCTTGAGGTTGCCATATAAGCTCTCATTCCTAAGGGTAGTGCAAACTTGAGTTAGGTGGTCGAAGTGTTGCTCCCTGAACTTACTATAGATGAGGATGCCATCAAAGTACACAACCAAGAATTTCCCCATAAAAAGCTTGAGCACCTGAGTCATCACTCTTATAAAGGTACTAGGAGCATTGGACAATCCAAAAGGCATGACCATCCACTCATATAAACCATCCTTTGTCTTGAAGGCAGTTTTCCACTCATCACCAGAACGAACCCTAATTTGATGATAACCGCTTTTCAAGTCTATCTTGGAGAAGATCGTTGCTCCAGCCATCATATCCAACATGTCATCCAACCGAGGGATAGGAAAACGATATTTCACAGTGATCTTGTTGATGGCATGACTATCAACACACATTCTCCAAGTTCCATCTTTCTTTGGAGTTAAGAGTGCAGGGACTGCACAAGGACTCATGCTTTCACGAACAAAACCCTTTCTAAGTAATTATTCTACTTGCCTTTGCAACTCGGCATGCTCTGCAAGGCTCATCCTATAGTGAGGCAAGTTAGGTAGGGTCGCTCCGGGCATAAAATCTATGGCGTGTTGTATGTCACGCATGGGTGGTAAATGATCGGGGAGTTCCTCAAGGAAAACATCCTTAAATTCTTGGAGCACTGACTTCATTTCTTCAGGTTGCTCCTCACGGGTCTCTCCATGAAGTTCCCTAGCAACTAAGACAAACATAATAGATTCTTGAACTGCTACCTTTTCAAATGCCTTTGGGCTTATGATGTTCAGGCCCTTCGCCTTTGGTGCTTCTGTCTTCTTGCTCATGTCGATTGGTTTGGGTTTCAAAGGATTAAGCACAATCTTCTTACCTTTAAACAGAAATGAGCAAGAGTTGGATCGCCCATGAAGGGTGACATCCAAATCATAAAGCCAAGGTCTACCTAAGATGATATGCCCTACATCCATGGGAATTACGTCACACCATATTTCAACCTTGTAGGTGAGGAATTGAAGTGGGACAACACATCTTTCTTTTATGGCTATGGAGGAAGTATCCACCCAACAAACTTTATATGGGTTAGGGTGTGGGGTTAATTTCAAGCCTAGGCGGGAAACAACGCTAGAAGACACTGCATTGATGCAACTTCCACTATCTATGATAACCTTGCAAGTTGTCTCCACACTTAGTGTAAGTTTGAAAGATGGCACTCCTTCGCCAATCATCAGTGTCTCTTAGCTCTGCCAAAGCACACCTTACCACATTCACTCTAGGGACACCAAAGTTCTTGAAGTCATCAACTTGGGGAGAAATGGCTCTAATGCATGCGAGGTAGCTAGGATCATCTTCCCATTCTGCTTCAACATTTTGGGTTTCTTCAACATTTGGATCATACACCAGCTCCTCAACATCTTCTACCTTTTCATCATCCTCTTGAATGACAAGGGTCCTAGAGGGACATCTAGCCGCGATGTGTCCAACCCCATTGCATTTGAAGTATTGGAGGCGAGAGCCTAATCTTGAAGGCTCATTGACCACACCTTTTCCCTTATCCTCTTTTTCAATTGGGGTGTTATTGGGGTTGGTCTTAGGGGGTAAGGCAAGTCTAGGTTTGCTATCAAAAGGTTGAGGGTTGGTGGGAACACTTCGGAGCTCAGAACATCGCCAAAAGATAGATTTGGATGCAAATTCACAATTCCTAGCGAGGTCATGTGCTTCTCTTAAGGTAGTGACTCCTCGGGTGATAATCTCGCCTAGTAGGTTAGCATTTAAACCCTTCTTAAACCTATTAAGTAAAACAACCTCTTCCTCGACTATTCGAATTCGCCTCTTGAACTCCTTGAACTTCTCTATATATTCAGCCACAGGAGCAGTGCCTTGCTTTAGGTGATCTCATTCCTCAAGGAGGGAGCTCCTATAAGTTGAAGGAAGATAATTCCTTGAGAGTGCACCCTTCATCTCAAGCCAATCAGTAATGGGGGGGCTCATGTCGTCGCCTAAGGGTATCCTCAAGGTCCTCCCAGAAGAGGTCGGCTCTTCCAATTAACTTCATCCTAGCATATCTCACTTTCTTATTCTCAGCCCAATGGTAGTAGTTAAAGAATTTATCCATCTGACGTAACCAATCAGTGAAAACCCATGGGTCAAGGCAGCCATCAAAGGTGGGTGCTTCTATCTTTTCCTTGAACATCCTATCATCATAATCCCTAGGGTTATTGTGATTATAGTGATCATGTTCAAAGTTTGGAGCCCTATTAAAGTAACCGTGGTGATTTTGCCTAAGCATGTTATCTCCTTCATGGTTAATGGTCTCTCTTTGAGATGCTTCAATTTGCCCCAACCCTATCCAGTAAATTATGGACAGTTTTTGCTAGGTTTTCTATGGTTTGCTCTAAGGAGGGCCTAGTTTCGGAAGTAGATTGATGTTCAGAGTTTGACATGATGCGACCACTACATAGATACATGCACACTATATTTATGAATGCAATTGAGATTCACAAAAGTTCAAGTAACCAATTCTCAATGTAAAATTAAGGTCAAACAAGAGTGCATGTAGAGATTAGATCAATGAATCAAAGGAGTAAATTGCAGTCAAGTAGTGACAGTGTTCACAATATTGAGAGATAGCCCAAATAAAAGTCAATTTCCAATAAGCTCCACAATTAATAATGAGAATCAGATATTTCAAAGAAATTGGTTTTTTTTTTTTTTTTTTTTTAAATTTTAGAATGGGTACTGAAAGAAAGCACAAATAATAAAATAGCTAACTTGAGCACAAAATGGGTAGGCCAATGGGGTATGGTGGGATATGCACATAAAAAATATAAAGATAATATTTTTTAATGAGACAAAATTGAATCCACCAAAAAGAGAGTAAGAATTGTACCCTTGTCAGTGGCCAACTTACTGCACTTGATAGTCACGGGCTTGGCTCCTCAATTGAGTGGTTCTAATTGGACAAAGTGAATCTGTGAAAAGGCAATGTAAGGCCCATACGTGCAATGGGCTGGCAACAACAATACATTATCTTTTCTTTTCTTTTGATTTTTTTTTAATGAAATATAATAAAATACAGTACACGAACTTAAAACTTAAGAAGCTACAGACTGAAAGAGGTTATAGAAACTAAAGAAACAAACAACGGACTCAGAACTGAAAGAAAAAAAAAAATTCTCTGTGATGAGAGTCTTCTGCCGGTGTGGGAGACTGATGTCTGATGGCGGCGCGGAGGCGCAGACAACAGCGGGTGGCTGCTTGTCTCGGATCTTGGCAGCGGCAGTGGCTTGTCAATCTCAGCAACGGCAGTTGCTCTTCGATCTTAGCAGAGGTGGGTCAACAATGGGTTTCGGCGGCTGGGTCTTGCGGCGATGAGGGTTAATTTGTGGGTTCCGGCGGCTAGTGTCTGATGGGCTTACGTGGGTCACCTTCTTCTTTTTTCTTTTTCTTTTTTTTTCTTTTTTGGTGGTTTGTGGGTGTGGGTTCTGTGATCAGAGGCAGGCACGGATGGTGGTCACCGGCTTGGGAGGCGTCACTGGTTTCTCTGTTGGCTTGGGGATGAAAAACTCATGTGGGGCTGCGGGGTATATACGGATTGCTGGGGCTGGTTTGGGCTTGTTCAAGATCTCATGGGGCAAAAACTTGAAAGGTACTGTCATATTCGGCTGGCTTGCTCTTTTGATGGTTTTGCTTTCAATTGGTTGCCTACGGTTGTGTTGTATGGACCGGAAGTCTGCTTTGATACCAAAACTGACGTAGGACCACACTAACAATAAAACAAAAAGATAAACCCTAGGAGTCAGCACCTAAGGGCTGCTTGGAGTCAGCACCAAGCACCAGTGAAAGAAAACACACGTTTTTTTTAATAATTCTCAAAGCTGTCTTACAATAAACAGAAAAGGTGCTTAAATAGCTTAACAATAAACATGCATAAAGAAACCCTAATTATTAAATGCTTGGGCTTGCTTAATCTCAAGCCCAATAACTAATAGGCTCCATCCATAAGGCCACAGATTGGACTGTCTTCTTTTTGCTCTTCCTCCTATACGTGCGTGTAATTGGGGGCTTGTACCTCGTGTCCGCACCAACACCAGATCTAATCCAACCAGGGCAGCCATAAGAAAATACTTCAAATTGACAAAACAGTTGCTAAAGCTTAGACCAAAAAACATGCATATACATTCATGGTGCTACTTTAGCTAGATTGATTGTGTCTCTGAAGATCTAGGAATGGCTTCTAACTGATGTTTGCACACCTTGTGTTTCCTTGATATGATAATGATGCTTGTGATTCCTTTCCTTAGTAGTAGAGTCAGTTGGTGTAAGAGTTGAACTGATTGCAGTGTCCTTTTATGCCTCATTCTCAATAGTAGCATCCTGGTAATACTTTATTGCCTGATCTGTATTTGCACACATAAGCAGTTGCCATCCATTTGTTTCTTTTGTATCCCGCACCATCTTGCCACTGCCACTACAGAACTTGCCAATTCTGGATCCACTTTTTTGCTAACACCAGCATTGCATTGTGACTGCATATCCTCACCACATTTATCGTGATTCTCCAGTATTTCTGATCAAATAATGTTTGAATTCTATTTAATCCAAAGGCCTTTAAAACACTCATTTGAGAGGGCATTCAGTACTTCTGTCCTGTGATTGATAAGTGTCTTGGCATTGCATATATCTCAATGCTGACTTCCCAGTTTCCACATATAGTTCAGTATATCATGTTGTTTGTCTTGTGAGAACTGAACTCAATCACACTCGCACTCACACCCAAAATAAACAACTTGCAGATTTCGTTTGGAAAGCAAACAAATATGTTGTATATCTGTCCCAAGTGTGCAACAATAACACTAGTTCACTACTGAAAAGGTGATGACGGAAATAATAATGAACATTTTAGACATTTCTAGGAATTGGAAATCGTAGCCTTTTTATAAGCTTTGACAAAACCTCCATCTAGAATCTCAACCTGGAGGCCCAAATTCTATTGTGAATCACAAATGCTCCAGATAGCAATTGGTTTTACATGTGCAGCATCCTTTACACTTGCTCACTCAAAAAAAAAAAAAAAAGAAAAGAAAATATTTATGTTATACAAAACAAACATATGTTGTCAAGAGCTTTGTAGTTTAATTGGCACTTTCTAGTGTTTTCAACTGAGGCATCTAGGTTCAAATCCGTCCTCCCCTAATTATCAAATTATAATATTACTTTTTAAATTTTTTTTACTTTTATAGAATTTCAACCTATGGTGTTCGTTTCATGATGATTGCTCACGGATTCGAACTTCAAATCTCTTATTCGACGATAAGAAAAGCAAATATTGCTAAGTGGCCTCTTGTCCTCTTTTTGTGGGATCCGTTTCTATTTCTATTGATCACAAAGTTTTGGAGGAAGTAGAAGGGGATTGGGGAGTGATCCAGTTCCAATTGTGGGGCTTTATTTCAACTAGTTGTAGAGCCACGCGTTGCGCATGATAATTTTTTAGGTAAAATACTATTTTAGTCCGTAAACTTTATGAAGAATTAAAAAAAAAAAATAGTTATCATATTTTTCATAATCTTGTCTATAACATTTCTTACTATTATCATATATTTACTAGTTGATGATTGCATAACATAGACATTAAATAAGAGGTATAACTGTTCATTAGATTTTTTTAATTCAGATTATGATTATATATATATAAAAGGTTAAATGATATGTCAAAAAATGAGATTATAAAATTTTCCAACTTTATTTCTATTATAATTTCTAAATTACTGAAGAACATCTCATTTTTATTATGATAGGAAATATAATTTCCCTAGTTAGAGTTTGATTAGTTTTAAGTTAAAAATTTATACTATTATCTTTAATTGTTGATTATTGATTTAATTAAATGAATGTAATGGTTGATTTTATTGCACTATAAAGTTTTTAATGTCCTCTGTATAGTCATCTCTATTTTATTTCTTACTGCTCTTGACCACTTTTTTATTTTCCAAATCACGGTTACTAATTGACGTTTGATTTCATTTCTTTTTTTCTTCCTTCATTTATTCTTTATTACTTTGTATATTTCCTCGCTAGTTGTAATTTTTATGGTTATCAGTAAGAAATAGATATTATGGATGACTTAAATAGTTAGATGTAGTTAGTGGTATGTTTGAAAGGGTTTTTTTTTTTTTTTCCTGAATTTTCAAGGAAATATGAAAGACATTTCTCTAGTTTGGTCTCAATCAATTAAGACATCCATAATATCTTAATAGAAATAGTAACAAGCCATAAATTTTTTTTAATGTATGAAGTGGTTAGGTTAGTGGTATGTCAAAGTAAAAAAAAAAAAAAAAAATCTAAGGAAATGTAAAAGGTCTTTTTTTGAAAAAAGAAATGGTGATTTTTTGAATTGTAGAGATATGGATCTTTGCCTTTTGCATTTTGTTTATATGAATTGGGTTTCTTTACTATCTCTAGTCTTTATGTTACCAGAATTTTTATTCATCTATGGATTCCGAGTGTTTTAATTAGAATAGACAAAAAGGCAAAGATGACCAATGATACAAGTGACTTGTGAATCAAACAAAAACGTTGTGGGGATGAGATGGAAAAAAGGAGGACGAAAGAGATGTGTTTAATTTATTTAATTCCTCTTTTCCTTTGTGACGTAGACGTTAAAGAAATCCACCATTTGAGGGGTATTTCGCTATATTTTGAGGTCATTTATGGACTAAGAATTATTTTGGCCAAATAAATATGAGGTACCGCCCGTAGCCTGGTGGTTGCAGAAAAGAAGTTGCTGGCTAAAAGTCTCTGCTCTCTAGGGCGGAGCCAAGAATTTTTGTTTGGGGCCAAGTTGCGGTATTAATATATTTATTAAGACAATCTCGACATACATACATACATACATATATATATATATACATGTTTTTTTATTATATATATATACACACATGAATATATACACATTTTTTTGTTTGATAAGTTATATATATATATATACTCACCCAACAAAAAAAAAAAGTTTAGTATTTTCAATTAAAATTATGTTTGATGACGATCTTTCATAAAATAAAATTCATTTTTTCCATTTTCATAGTGAAATTCTTAAAAAGTTTCATTTTAAATACAAACTATCAAATTTTATACTAAAATAAGTAAAAAATCTTTCAATTGAACTAATGAAAATTTCAAAAACATGCAACTAAAGACATTAAAATAAGTTAGGCTCCAAACATATTTGAAGCTATCTTGCTCTAACCTATTATGTGGCAACTAAAGACACATTTCATATATAGTTTTAGTGACAAGATTTTTTTAATGAGTCAATGACTTGTTAATTGCCACATAACGGGTTAAAAAAGATAAATTCAAACATATTTGATGCCAAACTTTATCAAATATTTAACAGATATAAGAGCACATTTTACAATAAAAAATAAAATTGCGAGAAATAAAGTTATATATTTATAACTATTAGACCAATTATTTTTTTTGAGAGCATCGTTGGACTAATTCAAATATTTGGGGGGGGGGACTCTTATTTTTATGGACTAAATTTTGAAGACATTAAAATAATTATATATATTTAAAAAAATTTCAAAATTGGGGGGGGGGGGGGGACTTCAACATAGCTCCGCCCCACACTTCAACATAGCTCTGCCCCTGGTGCTCTCTTGTGAGTAATTCTACTGCCACATAAAAAACCATAATTACTATGATTAGTTGCTTATTATTTTCATATGAACCCATTATTTTTTTTCCCACCATTCACAATTTGTCATAAGAACAATAGTGACAAATGTGATTTTTTTTTTTTGTGGTACTAGATTTTTTGCAATGGAATATGTGGGACTCCTGAGGCTCACTTCAAAGCTAGCAGAATATGAGATGGAATTATAGATAAAATAGGGAAAAAAAAAGGTTGGTGGGTGAGAGAAACTTTGGTTGGAGGAGTGGAAAAATGGGAGGATAAAAAATAGGAAGAAGATAGAAAAATGGGAGGATAGAAAAAATTTAGTTTTCACCCATTTGTGTTTGGTTCGGAGGATGGAAAAGTGGAGAGATGAAAACCTTATTTGTTTGGTTGAGAAGAAAAATGAGAGAATGGGAAAATGAAGTTGATATAAATTTACAATTATATCCCCATTCAATAAAACAAAATAGTAACGCACTTTTTTTTTTATTAAAAAAATTATGCATGGACATTTCAAAATTTTTTTTTAATAAATAGCACAAACCAAAAAAAAAAAAAAAAAAAACACTTAAAACTGGAACTAGACGAATAAGAA
>JARYZH020001020.1:0-45157 GCA_030021035.2 Notholithocarpus densiflorus | reverse complement strand
GAGGCTACAAAGAGCATTGCCACAAATATAAAGA
Source organism: Notholithocarpus densiflorus (assembly GCA_030021035.2). NCBI lineage: Eukaryota > Viridiplantae > Streptophyta > Magnoliopsida > Fagales > Fagaceae > Notholithocarpus > Notholithocarpus densiflorus. Next base: position 45,123 of record JARYZH020001020.1, on the reverse strand, counting down.
ACATTGCCAAAATGGCTGAGAGCTTGCAATGCAAATTTGCCATGATGTGAATCAATTGACAAAGCTTCCTTTCTTGGTAGAAGAAAAAGTTTTTGAGATTGTTATGCATAGTGTGGGGTATTGGGTTTATATATATTTCATTTGTGCATGAGATAGAAAGAAACTGTCTAAGTTTTCATGAAAATGCACTAATGCTTTAGTGACTTTATGTGAATTTCTAACTGGACCAATTAATGTATAGTAATTAATATAGTATGGTTTTTTGAAACTCCTTCATTTTATGCTATTTATGGGTAAGAATTTATTTTCCCACTCTTAATGTTTCATTCTATAGTTTAAACTTTACTAATTACAACTTGTCACGCATTATTTTTTTCTTTATAAAATAATTATAAAAAAAAGGGAACATAGGACAAATATCAAATAGAAAATCAAGAATATTATAGAAGATTTTTATTAATTACCTATACAAAATATATTTAAAATCTTATGACAAATTTTATATTTCATTATTTATTTTTTGTAAGGAAGTGATGCTTCTCAAGTGCAAAAGGCCAAATTCATGTTGGATGAATTCCAAACGGCCAACTTGCAGATATCTCGGGCTACAGTTGTGGTGGAAATAAGATGGAACTCGCCAGCACCTTTGAGGTATAAAATGAATTGCGATGATGCCACTTTTGCAGTAGCTCAGTCAGCTGGGGTTGGCGTGGTTATCCGAGATAATACAGGCTAGGTAGTAGCAGCAATGAGTAAGCGAATACCTTATCCGTTAGGTCCATTGGAAAGTGAGGCTATGGCAATGGAGGGGAGAGTTCTTTTCGCCTGGGATGTTGGTGTTTGTGAAGTAGTGTTTGAGTGTGACTCAGATTGTTTGCGACGCGCTTCTTGGACTAAGTGAACCTCCAGTAGTTATAGCTAATATCATTGAAGGAATTCAGCATTACTTCAGATATTTTAGGCAGTTTCCGGTATCTCATATTAGAAGACAAGGCAATCGCCCGGCTCATATCTTGGCTCAGTATGCCAAGCATGTTAATTCTTATGTAACTTGAATAGAGGAAAATTCTAATATCATTGAGCTTTCATTGACTCAAGATGTAACGGTTTTATCTTCTTCTTAATAAAATTTTGATCTTCTTATCAGAGAAAAAAGGAATTACACATATTTTGAACATTCAAGCTTAAACCCCTCCCGCTAAGGGCCTCCCTCCTCTCTCCCCCCCCCCCCCCCCCAAAAAAAAAATCCTTATTTGGGTAAGTACATTTTAGAGGAACAAGATTTTCTTCATTACATGATTTATTTTTTTGAAATTAATATTGTGCGTAATGTTGTACTATTTAATTTTTAAACAAATACTACTAAATACATTTTCAAAATTTTTATATTTAATCTAACTATAAAATGGATAATTTTTCTTAGTAAAAAAAATGTTTACCTACTAAATATTTTCAATCCCAGAAATTTCAGATCAGCATTATTAGTCTTTAAAATTTTGATTCCTTTAATGGTTCCAAGGTGTCTAAGGTACTCTAGGATGTGGAAACCCCGCTAATAAAAAATGGTTGAATCTTGCGGTCTACCTCAAGCCTACTTTTCCAATACAAAGTATATTTTGGTGCAACACTATTGGAAGCAAAAGAGGTGACAAAAAGGCCAAAGGGAGAGGGAGGATTCATGGTCTAGATTCTATGGGAAAGAAAAAAAAAATGCTATTTGAGTGACTTTTGCATGTATAAATTATAATACATGCACAAAATTTTAACTCTATAATTTCCCATAAAATTATAAAATAAAATAAAACTCCATGTATTTCTTAAAATTAAGAATGAAGTTGAGTGTGTGTAGTGTAAATTTAACTTCAAGCATGTATTTAACATAATCTATATATACTATAAAACTGAAGTGTATTTAACATAATCTATATATACCATAAAACCGAAGCCTTTGACCAATATTTGAATTTTTTTTTCTAAGCTTCCATGTTTTTACACATCAGTATTATTTATAAAAAAAATAAAAAAATAAAAAAATAAAAAAAAAACTATTCTTAACTAGGGGTGTCAATTCGTGTTCACGTGTCGGGTTTGCGTTGTATCAACTCATGAGTATTCGACTATATAGATCAACACTAACTCGAGATGTTTATTAAACGAGTTAAGATTCATCAACCCTAACATGACCCATTTATTAAACGGATCAGTCGTGTTGACCTGTTTATCAGATTTTATCAAAATGAAAAAAATATATATATGAAAAAACAAACAAATAAATATTTTTAATATAAAATACAGAACTAATGAGTAACAGTATCACAAATAATAATTCAAAACTAAAGCATATTCTAATATCACAAATAATCAATCACAATATGTCAAAGAAAATAAACCACAACAACTATATGTTGAACACTAACCCAACCCGTTTATTAAACGGGTTAATCATGTCAACCCGAATATGACATGACCTATTAAGTTTCAACTTATAACCTGTTAATTTCGTGTAATATCGTGTCGTGTCAAATTCACAGGTCGTGTCTAATTTTGCCGCAACTATTCCTAACCCGAAATTAATGTGAAATTAACAGAGGAGAAGCTGATGAAGCTCTTAAAGGTAAAGTCAGAAAGGGCCATTGAGAAGTGGGAAAGCAAAATTAAAAACTAAAAAGTAGAGGAGAGTCACGTGGGAAGGAAAATTCCAGGAAGGAACATACTTTGTAAATACCATTACATGCCTGCATATATACAAAAATGCCACATTTTTTTTTTCTCTTTAAAGAATCAATCAGTTTGGAATAAACAAAAACATAGGTCAGCAGTTTCAAACACGAATTTATGGGCCTTATATTTGGGTTGTTTAATATATATATATATATATATATATATATATATATATAAGGAGTGTTTATGACAGATGACCAGTCAACTGTAGAAGAAGATGATGTCCTCCATCCTAAACCGCCTCCACTGCTACCTCCAATTTTTCCTCCACCACCTTTTGTCCCCAATAGCCAAACCCGTTTAACCCACTCATCAAGCACAGATTCAAGACATCTGTTTATCATTGATAATATTCCTCCTTCTAGATGGAATGATGAATTTTTTAATATATATATATATATGTGTATGAAATTCACTGAAATCACCCCATAAAAATCAATAAAAAAATAAAAACAATCCACAAACTCGGATAAACCGGAATTGACTCCAATCTGTGCGATTCGAGGTGAAATTTTTATTTATATTGGGAGGACTCCTGATGTGGTTCTCCCTGACCAATGAGATGATGTCATCTATGTAACTGTATGTGTGAGCTTCCTAATCAGCACAAGAAATAAAAAATAAAAATTACCAGATGATATCACATTTGCATAAATAACAATATTTTATTGATTGAGAGGTTAAGAAAGACTACGTCAATAGTCCTCCTGGTAGACCTAATAGTTTTTCCAAAATCAGACTTTTTGAAGAGAAAAAAAATAAGCAAAACAAATCTCAAAGTGAACAAAATGATACCAAAAGAAAAAAAAAATTTTTGGGGGAATGAAATTGAAAAGAATATACTTGCGATGTGATAGAAGAGAAAGTCTAATTTGAAGCCTGGGCTAAAATTTGTTAAGTTAAACTTATAACAACCTTCACCATAGTCTTTTTGGCCGGCCTTCGTATCCATTTTTTGGTGTCTTCAACTTGAACCATAGAAATTCATGTAGATGCCTTATAATTGGTTATCTTTAAAACAGAAAACATATATTGGTGTGTAGTATACATGCTCTGTCCTTGCCGTAACATGTAGTCTATAGTTATATACGTAGTGTGAGTCAAGCATAAGCTGCTTAAATTGCTTTCTTTTATAATTTTAAGTATTCTTTTCTTCAAAAACAATATAATATAAAACACCAGAAAAGAACCTACTTGATTCTATTTTTCAACCTTAAATACCCAGCAAACAATTATGTTTGTGGCGTTAATGTGTTATCTAAGCTTCTAATGATAGCTGTAAGGACACAGTTTGAGTCCTAAGCCCAAAAGTTAAAAGGATCTAGGCCCAAAGAGCCCAATACAATAAATTTGTAGAGAGTGAGTTAGAAAACCAGGCTCTAATGAGTTGGGTAACGATTATAGTGGATCCAAATGACAATAGAGTAAAAGTGGATTGGTTGTATCTAATGAAAATCGTCCGAGGCATAGTCCGAGGAGATCAGTTCTTGTATATAATTCTTGAAGTTGATTACAAGTACAGTTCTTATAACTACAATGTTTCTCCCTTAATTCTCTGATTCCCTTTTCTCAGGGTCTTCTTTCTATTTTATACTATCTTCCTTCTTTCATCTCCACCCTCCACGTGTAGATTAGATTGTTGGTGTTGATCCTTGTCCCATCAACACATTCCTGAAGTCTTTGGGAGTAGCTGTAAGGCTGAAAATTATTGTTCAGGTATCACTTCCTCATTAATGCGGCCAGAGAGTTAGCTACAGAGCCTTTAATGTGGTGATAGCAGCTTTCTCTTAGATATTTCATAGCCCCCCTCTGTCCTATTCCTTCCTGATACTTATCCTAATCAGTTGAATTGTCCGGAACGTTGCTCTTGATGTCAGACCGCACCTTCTGACCTCGGCTTTGCTTAGTCAAGGAAGCATTCCTCCTCAGATCACCTCCCTGGAACATCATGCCTAGATCCCTTCCTTTATTTATGACTGCTGACCTCTATAACATGTTTACCCGGCCCAATATATTCTATTGGGCCTAACATCCCTACAATAGCTATTTCTATTTCTACTACCCGTTTTTATTGGAAAATACAATATTGTTATGGTTGGTGACATTGGGGTAACAACTATATTTTATATCAATTATATTTTGTTTTATATCAAGAAATATATGACAATCACACCATGTATATATTTTTTTATAAATTTGATAAGCGCATTACTTTTTTTTGAGAATTGAAGATAAGACCATTACTAAGTGAGAGATAAAAGGAAAAAAAAAAATCTTTTGAAAATATATTACAACTATTTTTGAAAATATATTAACTCATGTGCATCGCATAAGTTAACGACTAGTTTACTGTATACATTACATTCTTGTACATAAGAAAAAATTATTAAGTCAATTTTATATAATTTATTATATGCACTAACAATGCATGTAATATTCATGTTGAGTCCGATACTATGTGGAATCTATGCATGAGCACAAGCCAAACGCTTAAGTTTTATCTTTATTAGCTTACCAAAGTCAATAGCGGGCGTGTCATTATGAATCAATATATAACAAGAAACGACTTAGTAATGTCAATAGATGATGTATCTTGATGAACATATTTTTTTATATAGATAATTTCAACGTATAGGCTATGACGTCTGATAATAGAAAACTTTATCAATTAAATTAATTGAAACCTACTGTCTTGATGAACTTGTTAATATAAAAATTATAAGTTAATAATATATGATATGGCCATATATAGGAAGTGCACCATATATAAAAGACAAGAAGATGAGGAAGAAAGGTAGGCGCACGAAGAGAAAGAAGGGTATGTAGTATATGTAGAGAGGTTTTATTTGAAGAGAACAATTAAATCTAAGTGTACTATTAATATTGATGGAGGAGAAGAACCCTCCTTGTGTTGAGCAGTTTTTTTTTTGATAAGATGTGTTGAGCATATTATGGCTTACTATGTATAACTTTTAACAATTTTAATAAAATTTATGTCGTCTTTACCTCATAGTAAATCTATGTGTATTTTTTCTTTTATTAATTTATTTTTATTTTGATAATCTGATTGTTGAGGAGGGGGATTTGAGTTTGAACGTGTTTATTAGAAACACCAAGAGGTATAAGTTAAAAATCTAAAGATAGAGTAATACAACTAGATTTGTAAATAATCTGGAATAAAGCAAGTATAAAGGTTAAAAGGTGGATGGCAATGGATTATGGATATGCTTCAGATAATTTGTAAACAAATGAACATAAATTTAGTTTAGATTCATCACTACTGAATGCTACATTACATTGAGTTTCTCAAAGCTTGAGCCCTAGAGTTAAGGGAAAATTATTAAGTGCTTTGGGAATACATTAATGTGATAATCTATTCTTTCACATTTATGGAGGATTTCACAAAAAATTTAATTAATACCATGTCATCGTACTCCGAAAGTATATAATAATTACTTAGAATTAAGACAGGAGTTTTGATCTTGAATGATAGATTTTTCAGCTTTTGTTATTATTACATCACCAAGTCCTCTGCTCAAAGTTAACTTCGACGGAGCTCTGTTCATGGGTACTTCTCATGCTGGCATCGGTGTAGTGATAAGGGATTCAACAGGAAAAGTTATAGGGGCGCTGTCAGAAAGGATTGCACTCCTTACAACAGTGGATGATGTTGAAGCTCTGGCTTGTAAGAGAGCAATTGAATTTGCGATTGAGAAAGGCTTGCAGCAGGTTATTTTCGAAGGAGACTCGGCAACTGTCCTAAATTGTATTCAGGCTGGCTCACCTTGTCTGGCACCTTTTGGGAAAGTTATTGAGGATTCCTTCTCCTTGGCTTCGCATGCACCTCAGCCACTACTCGTTCTCCCATGTTCGACGAAAGGACAATGTTGTGGTTGATAAGCTAGCTAAATTAGCTAAGTATCTTAATGTACCCAAAGATTGGTTGGAGGACATCCCTAGTAATGTTAACTCCCTTGTATTGATTGACAGCAGTTTTGCTGAAGTTTGAATAAAATTTCTTGACGGATTTCTCAAAAAAAAAAAAAAAAAAAAAAAAATCACCAATACAATGTTGTATAAAGGGTTTCAATGGATTAGGCCCAACGACAAAGGATGGAAGAACTAAAGTGAGTGGGTTAGCAACGTTTTTAGACCAAAATGATAAATTTTAAACATAATGGACTAAAATGACAATTGAACAAAGTTATCAAGTGTAAATTTGAAAATTTTGCAAAAAAAAAAAATAATAATAATAATAATAATTAGAGAGACTTACAGATTGGAGTCATTGGACTGGGATTTAGAGGCAAACTAGGATGCTAAAAAAGGGAAGAGTACAATTGGGAAAAAAATCGTATCCTAGGAAAACCCTACTTTTTCGAATTTTATATTTATATATGTATTAAAGTATAAGTGTTTGTGGAGTGCGGAGAGCAAGGGATAGGGTTCAAGTTTCTAAGAGAGAGTTTCACACACATATACACTTAGATTAGACTAGAGTAGAATTTCTATCTTGTATATATAAATATATATATTTATACATGTATTAAAATTTAAATTTGCGAATTTTGTACAACCATTTCGGTGTTGGTACTATGCTTAAAATTTATAAATTTTCCAGCATCCATCATTTAATTAAGAGAAGAGTAATGATCTCATAAAAAATAAAAATAAAAAAAAAAAAAAAATAAAAAAGAAAAAGAAAAAGAGAAGAGTAATGGTAGGAATTTTTTTTTTCTTCAGAAATTGATAACATGACTTGTGATTAAAGCAACATCACTTTTCATGTGATTCTACCTAATACCACTTTTATTATGAGAAACAACTCTACAAGGACAAATATACCCGACAGGTCAACACCATGATTCAAAATAATAAATAACAATAAAAATAAATCTAAATCTAAATACCGAAGATATTTGGAGAACATTGAACAAATAATATAACAAACTACTTATAACAATTAGATATAGATTTTATTCCACTATAAAAAAGAATAATCACAGGTTACATCATTTTTGGTGGAGTTTGTGGAGAGGGGGGGGGGGGGGGGGTGGGTGTGTTAGAGTTTAAGAAAAATCGTTAACATACTTATAACAGGTTTCATCACTTCTTGTGCAAATAATTCTCCTCCATCATTCAAACTGTTGAATGTGAGAAAGAGCATTGCTACATATATAAAGCTTCCTTTCTTGGTGGAAGAAAAAGTTTTTTTGAGATGGTTATGCATAGTTTGAGATATTGGGTTTATAACTTTATATATGATTTGTGCATGAGATAGAAAGAAACTGTCTTTATGTTTTAATCAAAATGCATTTATGTGTCATCTATGAGGCTTTATGTGAACTTCTAACTGGACAGATTAAATGCAAAGTAATTGATACGATATGCTTTTTTGAAACTCATTCATACTAATTGTACTCCAATTTTGTGCCAAATGTCATTCCATCATTACGTATAGCAAGATTCATGAATCAAAACTTTAAAAATATAAAAAGACTCTTAAAATTTATTATACTTTCATATAGCATTTTTTTTTAATGTAAAACTTAAAAAATATAATCATAGGTTACATTAGTTTAAGAATATTTTTTAGCACACTTATAATAGGCTTCATCACTTCTTTTGTAAATATTTCCCTTCCATCGTTCAAGATGTTTAATGTGAGAAATGGTATATGACAATTGTTTACTGCACAATTCCCCCATTTTTTTGAGTCTCAGACAGCAATTGTTGTCCAAGCTCTCTCTATTGTGAAAAATATAATCATACAGTTGATGCCCACATTTGATAGTTAAAACATCTATGCATTTTCCTAAATGTATATAAAATCCTTTCCAAGGCTGTGGAGGAAATCGGTGGCCATGCCATTATATTGGCTTTTCTTGATCTTGTGCTGCAATTGGGTTCCGACCCTCTGAGGTTACAAAAAGCATTGCTGCACATATAAAGAACATTGCTAAAATGGCTGGGAGCTTGCAAAGAAGTTTTGCCATGATGTGATTCACTCGATAAAGATTCCTTTCTTGGTGGTTGAAAATGTTTTTTGAGATGGGTTAGTCCATAATTTAGGTTATTGGGTTTATATATAATTTGTGCATGAGATTGAAAGAAACTGTCTAAGTTTTCATTAAAGTGCACTTTTGCTTTAGTGACTTTATGTGAATTTCTAACTGACCAATTAATGCAAAGTAATAATTAATATTGTATGGTTTTTTGGAACTCATTCATTCTATGCCAGTTATGAGTGAAAATTTATTGTCCCACTCTTAATGTTTCATTTTATAGTTTAAACTCTACTAATTAAAGCTTGCCACTTATAAAATAATTTTTTTTTGGAAAAAATTATAATAAAATAATTTAAAAAAAAAACACATATAACAAATATAAAGCGAATCATTAAGAATAGTATAATTTTTTTTTATTAATTACCTATACGGTACCATTTAAAATCTTATGACAATTTTCCTCTCAAAAAAAAAAAAAATCTTATGACAATTTTTATATTTCATTTCTTTTGTGTGGAAGCGACACTTCTTACAGAATCACACATATTTTGAGGTAAGCAGTAAGCACACTTTAGAGGTACAAGATCCTCTTTATTTCATGATCAAGAGCTTTTTTTTTAAGGATCTAACAACATACAGAATGTCGTACTATTTAAAAATACTACTAAATACATTTTCAAATTTGTTATATTTAATCTAACTATAAAATGGATAGTTTTCCTCAGTAAATTAAAAAAAAAAAAAAAAAAAAAAAAAAAAAAAAAACCCTATTAAACTTAGATACAGTACCTAAGTTTTGTCCTTAAAAAATTACACATAAGCACCCAGCAACCCAAACCCGTTTTATTTGGTTTACCCACACAATTCAAACCTAAACCCATTTCTAACAAGTTGATTTATTCTCAAATTCAAACACACACATTTAAACACCCATACCACATTGACGGCTCCGATGTGGGTCTAATGCACTTTGTGCACACTATTAAATTCACTTAGTACCATTTTGGTGCAGAATCATTTCAGGCTATACCCAAATTCCATCCCCCACTACTCTTCCTCACTTTGTGGACACTTTACATTTACTTTGTACGAGTTTTGTTAAGTAATATTTGTTTTGTACCTATATAATATGTAAAGAAATTAATTCCCTCAAACTTAATCTTGAATGAAAAGAAGGTCCAAATTAATATATCGTTTTCCACTTTCTCTTACAACCTTGACAAGTGGTTCTAGGGTGTCTAAGGCCCTCTAAGAAGTCGAAACCTCGCTAATAGAAAGTGTTTGATTCTTTTGGTCGACGTCAACCTAACTTCTCCACTACGTAGTAGATGTTGGTGCAACACTATTGGCAGCAAAAGAGATGACAGAAAGGCAAAAGTGAAAGGGAGAAATCATGGTCTAGATTTTAAGGGGAAAAAAAAGCTAGCTATTGAGTGACTTTTGCATGTATAAATTATAATATATGCACAAAATTTTAACTCTATCATTTCACATTAAAAAAAAAAAAAAAAAAAAAAAAAAAAAAAAAAAAAAAAAACTCCCATGTATTTCTTAATAAAATCAAGAATGATTTTTTTTTTTTTTTTTTACAAGATAGAAATCATAATTTAGCATAATCTAAGTATATATGTGTGTAAAGCTCCTTTCTGGAGACTTGAACTCCGGCTTTTATCCCCTGCACCTTACAAGCACTTAAACTTGTGGAGTGACCATTGCACCAAGAATGTGTGATAGTAAATCAAGAATAAAGTTGAGTGTGTAGTGTAATTTTTACTTAAAAGAATGTATTTAACATAAGTTATTATATGCATTACGTTCTTGTACTGTTGTACATAAGAAAATTTTATTAAGTCAGTTTTCTATAATTTATAATTATATGCACAACCAATGAATGTCATGTTCATGTTGGTCCAAAATTCTGTGCACTAGCACAAGCCAAACCCTTAAGTTTTATCTTTAGCTTACTAAAGTCAATAGAGGGTGTGTCATTATGAATCAACATATAACAAGGAACGACTTAGTAATGTCAAAAGATGATGTGTTATGGCATCTGATGACAAAAAATTTTACCAATTAAAATAACTAGAAACTCCTGTCAATATAATAATTATGAGTTAATAATATATCATATAGCCATATATAGGGTGTGTTTGAATACCGCTTATTTTGCTGAAAATTGAAAACACTATAGCAAAATAATTTTTAAATGTGTGAATAGTGTCATGGGACCCAGTTTTAATGAAAGTTTTGTTGAAAAAAGAGGTTTGTGGGTTTTGTGAACAGTGCACGAGATCCACTGGATACCACTTATTTCCACAAAAACGCTCTTCTCAAAAAAAATATCATGAAATGCCAGACGCAGTGCTTTTCATAACTATCCAAACGGTCAGTGCACCATATATAAAAGACAAGAAGATGAGGAAGAAGGTTAGGCGCAAGAAGAGAAAGAAGAGTATGTAGTATATGTAGAGAGGTTTTATCTGAAGAGAACAATTAAATCCACGTTTACTTTAATATGGATGGAGAACCTTCACTGTGTTGAGCATATTCTGGCTCACTATGTACAAGTTCTTACAATTTTAATATATTTTCCTGTTATCTTTACTCAAAGTAGATTTATGTGTACTTTTTCTTTTATTCAATTTATTTTTATTTTGATAATTTGATAATTGAAAAAGGGGATTTAAGTTTGAAAGTGTTTGTTGAAAACACAAAAAAGTCTAAGTTAAAAATTTAAAGGAATAATAATACAACCAACCTTGTAAATAATATGGAATAAAGCAACTCTAAAGTTTAAAAGGTCGATGGCAATGAATTATGGATATGCTTGAGATAATCTATAAACAAATCAACATAAATTTAGTTTAATCTCTAATGAATGCTACATCACATTGAGTTTCTCAAAGCTTGGGCCCTATAGTTAAGGGAAAATTACTAAGTGCTTCGAGGATACATTAACGTGATAATCTATTCTCTTACATTTATGATAAATCTCACCAAATTTTCTTCTGAAAGTATCTAATAATTACTCGAAATTAAGATAAATTTTCTTTTTTTTTTAAATGTATATTTAGTTTTAATAAAATTTTCAATGTAAAATTTAATCATGATCTTAAAAATCAATTATTTGGATCTTATCTAAGAAGTTTAAACAAAAAATAAATAAGTGCTTCAAAATAACAAAATTAAGTTAAGTATCAAAAAAAAAAAAATTTCAGTAAAACAAAACTAGTAGGAATGAACATTTTTTCTGATAGGTCATTAAGAATTAAAATTTTAAATACTCTAATAAATAATAAATATCCTTACAAGTTTCAAAAAAAAAAAAAATCCTTACAAATTTGAAAATGGCCATCAATAGTATTAAATTTGGGCAGGAATTTTAATACAGATCTGATTATTTTTATTTTTAAATACATCAATGCATATGCATGGATTACAAGCTAGTTATAGATAATATGTTGTGGAAAATATTTTTTTTGCATAGGCCAACACTTGATAAAAACGCTATTTATATATTCTCCTCCTTAGGTGATGAAGTAGGTAAATACTAAATAGTTATTTTATGCATATGAGATATGTATTATTTTCTCATAATGTGTATTTATAGATCCTAGCTACAGTCAAGTTAGACCTACATTAAAAAGGAATAATGTGTATATCAAATACATGAAATATGTCTATCTCAAAATCAATTTGGTTCCCTTCCCCCTCTCCTCCAAACATTTGTAAAGGGCCTATATCTAGTCTCCATTAACTTTAATTGCAAGCATGGGATATTTACCATGGCTACTTCACTAGTGAGAAACAAGACCAATATGACTTATTGGACCTTGCCATCAATGCCATGGCAATTATAGCAAAAGTTGATGGGATGGTCTGATTCACTCCATATTAATTTTATGCATGACTCCATCTATGAAAAAAAAAAACAAAAAAAATGCATGGCTCGAATTAGGATTAGCCACCTCATAGAAAATGTGTACATATCTCCAAGCTCCTACCCTAATAAGTAATACTTTGAATTTTGTACAAGTTTTTTGGGCCTGGGAGTATGTTTAAAATTTATTGATTTGCCAGTATTCATCATTTAATTATTAAAAGAAGAGTAAAGGTAGAAAATGTTTTCATATATTGATAACATTGCTGAAGCAACATCATTTTGTTGGGTCCCAAATAATATTATCAACAATATTAGTAATCTAAAATAGCAATCACACACAAGATACAAATATTTACGTGGAAAACCATTTCTCTTTGAAGGGAAAAATCATGGGACAAACTCCAAATAATTTCACTATCCTCAAATCAATTACAATATCTCTTGTATATGTCTCACGGCTAAAGGAAAAATCTCTTTTATTTTTCTTTGCTCTCACACACTAATTATCTATCTCAAAGGGGCAACACTTTGCTCTCTCCTTTCTATTTTCTTATCCACGCATAACTCTCTCTCTCTCTTGGCTGTCTTCTTTTCTCTAAGCAGCTCCCTCTTGGCTGCTCTCTCTTTTTTCTTGTGTGACTTCCTCTTTCTTTTCTTTCTCTTCAATATGTGGCACACCCACATGCTTTTTATACACAAAAAAGCTTCAACTACCTTAGACTTCTTTTCCTAGCATAATATGAATTCCTAACATGACTTGGGTTAGGATTCTTACAAGTATTAATTATTAAACACAACTCCTACTTACATTTAGAGTAGGATTCTAGGACTTGTCAACCACGTTCACCTATTTCTAATTGAAATAGAATTCCATCAATGCTTGCATAGCAAGCTCATTATCTTGGGCACAAATTCTACATGGCTGGACTTCTATTAGGTGTCGTGCACCTCCCAACACATTTCACGTGATTCTACCACTAACATCATTTTTATTATGATAAACAACTCAATAAGGATGCATATACCCAACACCATGATTGAAGAAAATAAATAACAATAAAAATAAATCTAAATACTGAAGATATTTGGAGAAATTTGAAAAAATAACATTACAAATTACTTTATGTATGATAGAGTTAGATATAAATTTATTCCACTTTAAAATAATAATAATCAAAGGTTACATCAATTTAAGAATATTTTTTAGCACACTTATAATAGGCTTCATCACTTCTTGTGTAAATATTTCTCCTCCATTCTTTAAGTTGTGGAATGTGAGAAAGGGTATATGCCAATTGTCTAGTGCACAATTTTCCCATTATTTTGAGTCTCAGGCAGCAATTGTTGTCCAAACTCTCTCTCCTGTGAAAAATATAATCGTACAGTTGGTGCCCACATTCGATAGTTAAAACATTTAAGCATTTTCCTAAATGTTTGTAATATCCTTTCCAAGGCTGTGGAGGAAATTGGTGGCCATGCCAATATATTGGCTTTCCTTGATCTTGTGGTGCACTTGGTTGACGACCCTCTGAGGCTACAAAGAGCATTGCCACAAATATAAAGAACATTGCCAAAATGGCTGGGAGCTTGCAATGCAAATTTGCCATGATGTGAATCAATTGAAAAAGCTTCCTTTCTTGGTGGAAGAAAAAAGTTTTTGAGATGGTTATGCATATATAGTTTGGGGTATTGGGTTTATATATATATAAATATATATATATATATATATATATCATTTGTGCATGAGATAGAAAGAAACTGTCTTAAGTTTTCATTAAAATGCACTTATGCTTTAGTGACTTTATGTGAATTTCTAACTGGACCAATTAATGTAAAGTAATTAATATAGTATGGTTTTTTGAAACTCCTTCATTCTATGCTATTTATGGGTAAGAATTTATTGTCCCACTCTTAATTTTTCATTTTACAGATTAAACTCCACTAATTAGAACTTGTGACAGATTCCTTTTTTCCTTATAAATTTTCTTTTTTTTAAAAGAAGAACATATGACAAATATAAAATGGAACTTCAAGAATAGTATAGAAGATTTTTAAATAACACCTAATGTTGGGGTACTTTTCTTTACACCTAATGTTATTTAAATAACACCTATTTATTTTCCTTTCAAATGTATTATTGGACATGCTTAAATATCTTTTCCAACTATCACTATGCTAGCCCACAACCTTTCTCCTTTCTACCACAAAATTGGGCTACGCTATAGGACCCAATACTTTCTCGTAAAAGCCCGAATTATTCAGTGAGCGAGACAAAATCTAATCTTTTCTAAAGACCAAGAATACTTATGCTTGGCAATGTTTGAAAAGCCCACGATTCAAATCCATGGCAAAACAACTTTATCAATGGAATTCAAGTCCATAATCAAAGCCCATGGTTTAAACCCATGGTAATTTATTTATCCAAAAGCCCAATTCTTATTGGCAATATTTAAAGCCCAATTTCCATTGGCAACATCAAAGCCCAATTTTCATTGGCAATATCAAAAGCCCAGTTCCCACTGGTAATATCAAAAGCTCAATCTTCATTGGCAATATCAAAAGCCCAAGTCCCCATTGGCGATATCCATTGCCCATTTTCTCATTGGCACTATTTTATCAAAAGAGCCCAAGATTATTGAATGCTTGGCAAGGAAAAAATATATATCATGGTATAAGCGTTGCCTAAATATTGCGATGACAATCTTTTTATAAAAAAACTCATTGGGGGTTATCTTGAAGATGATGTTATAAACCCATAAAGTACATGATCACCATTTGTGTCACAACATCGACACTCATGGTAAATATTCAAACCCACAAGCTCAACATTTACATTATGATGCGGTTATTAGAAACCATGAGCGTTATTTACAATATGGAATTTACAAGAGCATTTGGAAGCTTGTTTCAAATATTACAACTAATTGCCCAAAGGTCCATTACAAGTATCTATGAAAAAAAAAAAAAACCAAAGTGTTCACTAATGAAAGTCCATGAGGAATAAAAGCCCACGGCAAACATGTGTTGTTAATGTCCATTTTGTAGGATGCACACAACCCGGCCCAAAGGAACCAGCCCAGGTAAGCAAGCCCAATCCAAAAGGCACCAGCAAGAGACAAAAGAGTGAGAGTGGACAACCAGCCCTTGTTCATCCCTAACCAAAAAGGCAACTAGAGACCCCTATAAGAGAACCAAGCCTTTGAGGATGAACTAGGGGCTGTCACATCAGTTTTCTGCCACCCTCTACCTGACATGAACAGTGCCCAAGGGCTGTCATAGCTGCTAAAGCCTAAAGGATGATGAAACATCATCACCTTCCTCAAGACTGCAACTCTAGCGGAAGGGGAGCTGAAACCAAATTATCCAAGCTCCAGCAAATTGATGCTATAAATGTTAAAATGTTCAAGACATGATTCATGTCCCAAGCCCATGAATCCTAGAGGGAAAAAATTAGGAACATGTGGTTTGGAGGGCATAAAGGGATCTCCAGCGGAACCCTCTGAAGTAGGCTTAGAACTTGACACCTGGCTTGGGGTGTTGAATCTTACTTCTTGGGGGTCTAAAACTCAGTTGCAGCTTTAGGATTTGCTCTTGATACACGCCTCAATCACATTGATTCAGCTCAACCCCAGAAATCTTGGCATTTAATGCAAAGCACTCTAAAATCCCATCATTACCCAAAGAAGCAAAGCAGCCCATAAAATAAACCTTCTACTTCTGACCAAAAATCCCAGGAAGATTAACCTTGGTTCCCCACCTCTGATTAACCCTACGTTTTTTTTTTTGGACTCATATTAATTAATGCTTCCCTAAAACTTCATTATAAAAACATAAGCATCTCAGCCCATAGGAACAACTACTCCCTCTGAAACCCCTGGTCTATTTGCCATTTTTGCTAGTGGTTTGGCTCTCTTTAAGCTCATTGCTCATCCCCTTTAGCCCACACTCATCTAATCTTAGAACATTCTTCCCTCTCCTTCACACAATCACAGCTCATAAATGTCTCCCACTACTCACAAACAGCTCACTACTCACAGAAAGCCTTAACCTCAGAGTTAATCTCATCCCGCTCACTCAAAACAGCCCATATTGTCTCATTCATGCCTTGTGAACACACACTCACCAAAATCTTAGTTTAATACTTGCTGCACTGAGCTATGATCCCTCTTTCCCTTCACACCATGCCAATTAATCATTTCCCTCTTCCCATGGAACCTTTAATTTTTACTTTTTATTTTACGGTTGAAGGATATAATGTATATGTAACAATCGAACTTTTCCCTCACATTGATGTAATGATGGTTGAAAGTACAATAAACTCCCCTGACCGAGACATGCAAGGACTCCCAAGAGTTAACACATTCCTAAACTTATTTAATCATTGACCATTGGACTGTTTAAATCTGTTTTTTCTGGACTAAGTGTAATTTTACCCTTACCGCTGGAGATTTTATTTCACTTGAACTATCAGACCAGGACCACTAATGTACTAATTAAGTATTGTAACGTGTTTTTCATTGGGCTTTTGTTGTTGTTTTGTCAAGTACGGCATTTGTTTCTTGCTTGGATAGGCTTTGTCATTACGCCGAAAGCCTTTGGGTACCATCTAAAGAGCCCATAGTCGAGTTTCGGCTTGGCTTCCCAACATCTTAGATAGAGGCATCAATTTCCCCCTTAACACCTATATATACAGTTCCATTTAAAATATTATGACAGTTTTTATATTTCATTATTCATTTTTTGTGAGCCCAAAAAAAAATTCTTTATTTGGGTAAGCACATTTTAGAGGAACAAGATCCTCTTTATTACATGATTAAATTTTTTTTTTTTTGGAACTAATAGTGTACGAAATGTCATACTATTTAAAATTTTAAACAAATACTACTAAATACATTTTCAAAATTTTTATATTTAATCTAAATATGAAATGGATAATTTTTCTTAGTAAAATAAATGTTTACCTACTAAACATTTTCAATCCTAGAAATTTCAGATGACCATTATTAGTCTTTACAATTTAAAAAATTAGTGCAATTAGACCTTCTAAGAACTTCTATTAGTTTCCTTGCATATAAGTAATTTTTTGAAGTCTAACAGACTAATAATGTGACATTTTTTAATGATGTGACAACTTCTTATATTTAAAAAATTACACATAAGCAACCAGCAACCCAAAACCCATTTTATTTGGTCTACCCACATAATTCAAACCTAAACCCATTTCTAAGAGCATCCACATTGGTGGAGTCATACTTTTAGATATTTGACTCCACCAAAAGCTATTTCATCTATTTTACCTTTTCACTTTACAAAATATCCAACATCAGTAGTTTTATTTTAGCTTTTAATACAATAAAATAATATTTTTTTGGCTTTATTTTAGTATTCAACACAGCACCCATAACAGAGCACCCACCATCACCACCACCACCACCGCTTGCAACAAACCAACCCACAAAACCCAACAACCCAAAACCCACAAAACCCAGCAACAAAGCAATCCACACCGCCACTACCACCCACACACCCACAAATTACAAATCACAACCCACAGTCGTCACAACTATACAATCAAAACAACCGGACCACACAAACCCACACCACCACTAAAACCACCGATCCAAACCACCAACCACACAAACATAAACAAACCTGACCAACACCGGCCCACTACCACAAACCCAACCAGCCGACCCACACCGGCCCACCACCACAAACCCACCCAGCCGACCCACACCACGAACCCACACTATGCCTTAAACATCCATACTTCGATGTGTGTTTACTGCACTTTGTGCACACTATTAAATTCACTTTGTACCATTTTGGTGCAGAATCATTTCAAGCTATACCCAAATCCCCTACTACTCTTCCTCACTTTGTGGACACTTTACATTCACTTTGTACGAGTTTTGTTAAGTAATTCTTGTTTTGTACCTATAATATGTGAAGAAACTAATGCCCTCAAACTTGATCTTGAATAAAAGGAGGTCCAAATTAAAAAATCATTTTATACTTTCCCTTACTTTCCTTTACAAATGGTTCCAAGGTGGCTAAGCCCCCCTAAGATGTGAAAACCCCGCTACTAAAAAATGGTTGAATCTTGCGGTCAACCTCAAGCTTACTTTTCCACAACAAAGTATATTTTGGTGCAACACTATTGGCAGCAAAAGAGGTGACAGAACGGAAAAAGTGAGAGGGAGGATTCACGATCTAGATTCTAAAGGAAAAGGAAAAAAATTGTTATTTGAGTGACTTTTGTATGTATAAATTATAATATATGCACAATATTTTAACTCTATCATTTCCCATAAAATTTAAAAAAAAATTAAAAAATCCATGTATTTCTTAAAATCAAGAATGTATTTTTTTTTTTTTTTTAAAGAGTTTTAATCTATGACGTCCGCTCCTGATAATAGCTTTTTATTATCAAACTAAAATCAAGAGTGTAATTGAGTGAATGTGTTATGTAATTTATGCTCAACCCATATATTTAACATAATTTATTATTTAAGTGTGTTCTGTAATTTATGCACCATAAAGGACATGAAGATGAGGAAGAAAGGGTAGGCGCACAATGAGAACAATTTGAATCTACGTCTACTTTAATATGTATGGAGGAGAACCCTCCTTGTGTTGAGCATATTCTGGCTCATGATGTATAAGTTCTTTCAATGTAAATAAAATTTCTATAGTCTTTCCCTCGAAGTAAATCTTTGTGTACTTTTTCTTTTTATTCAATTTATTTTTATTTTGATAGTTAGATAGATAGATTTGAGTTTGAACGTTTTTATTGAAAATACCAAGAAGTATAAATAGTAAATCTAAAGAAAGAATAATACAAGTGGCATTGGGGTGTATTCTGAGGTGCTGAATACACCCCAATGCCATTTGTATGGCTAGTATTCTTGAAAAAGAATACTAGCCATACAAGTGGCATTGGGGCTTTGGTAAGTGACTGTAAGAATGGCCTAAGGGAGATCCCAATGGTCCAAATTCAACATTGCTACTGGGAAGCAAACAAATGTGTCAATACTCTTACTAGGGGGGAGCTTTGCTGCCCCAAGATTTTGTTATTTTTTTAGAACCCCCAGCTGAGGTGATGTTTTTGCTTAGTTTGGATGTAATTGGGGTGTATTCTGAACGTTTTGTTTCTGCCGCTTAGTTTTTATTAAAGCTTCCTTTCTACCAAAAAAAAAAAAAAAAAAAGAATAATACAATGACGTTTGTAAATAATATGGAATAAAGCAAGTATGAAGTTTAAAAGTTCGATAGCAATGGACTATGGATATGCTTGAGATAATCTGTCAACAAATAAACATAAATTTACTTTGAACTCTACTGAATGCGACATCACATTGAATTTCTCAAAGCACATTGAATTTCTCAAAGCCTGACCCCAAAGTTAACGTTAACGTGATCATTCATTTTCTCACATTTATGATAAATCTCATCAAAAATTTAATTAATGCTATGTCATCATACTTTCGGTTTTTATTATTATTTATTATTAGTTTAAATAGTTTGGTTAAACTAGTATAACAGTACTTTAAATGATTTTTTTTAATTGCAAAGTCACCAATACAATGTCGTTTAAAGGGTTTTAATAGAGCAGGCCTAACGACAATGGATGGAAGAATTGAAATGTGTGGGCTAGCAACATTTTTGGACCAAAATAATAAACTTTAAACTTAACAGACTAAAATGACAATTGAGAAAAGTTATTGAGTGCAAATTGAAATTTTGCTATAAATAAAAACTAATCAGAGAGACTTATGCTCTATTTGTTTCCCTGAAAAACCTTCTATAAAGATAGTTTTTCACATTTTTCTAGTATTTGGTAGCATAAAAAAAAAATTAGTCAATGGAAAACTCTTTTAAAAATAAAGGCTTATTTTCTATAGGTTGTTTTCCAAAAAAATTTTTTGGAAAACAATCTCTCTCTCACACAATACATAGCTCCTATAAATATTATCTTCTTTTGACCTAGGAAAAAATATTTTATTTCGCTCATTCAACCTTTCTCACAATAAACTCTCTCACTTCTTCTCCTCCCTTTGTTTTTTCTCTCTTTTCAAACCCTCACTTTCACCCCTCTGGCCTCTTCTCTTCCCGCAGATTTCTCTCTCTATCTACCTCTCTTCTCTTTTTTCTTCCTATTTCTTCTACCCTCTATAACACCGTTCTTTAATAAGGTTTTTATTTTGTTTTCTCCTCACAGATCGGTCAACGGTTCTATAACAATTTTCGGTATATTTATCAAACTATTTGTATTGGATTAGTTTGCCCGTAAAACTATTTGGCCTATATGGCATTTTGAACTATTTAAAATGGAACTTAAAGTTATAATAGTTATTTTGAATTATAAGAAGTATGGTTTATATATATATATATATATATATATATATATATATTATGTACGTTACTGTTTATATACATGAGCAAGATGGGTATTTGAGATCATGAAAATTGGATAGCTAATTTTGATTGTATCCATTGTCAAAATTTTAGTTTGAAAACCAAATTCATTCTTGGTTTTTTTTTTTTTTTTTTTTTTGGTGGTTTTACACAATATACATGTTTTAAATTATACAAAAAATGTTATAAAAACTGTAAATACCAAATACCAGAAAACATTCTCAAGCCAAATTTCAAGGTTGTTACCAAACATCGAAAAATAATATAATTTTCTAAAAAAATACTCTCTGAAAAATGAATCATTTTTCAAAAAACGTTAATGCCGAAACAAACAGAACGTAGAGTTAAACTAAGGTACCAAAAAGGGAGGAGTACAATTAGGAAAAACAGTCGTACCAATACAATATGCATTAATTGTTTCTCATCTAAAAAATTAATTGAAATTTCTAGAAGTTTGCTGAAATATTCTGTCACAATCTCATCAAGTTGCTGCAAACTACAAAATATTGGATAAGCTTGCTAATGCTACCTATTGATAGTTCTCTACCAAGTCTTCCATCCCCGTACAGAATTTTCCTCATTCGGTTTTGTGAAGAAGTGGCAGAGAGAAAAAAAGAGAGACATTTAAGGATACTACAACTAGAGAGGAGTAAATAACGGAATTGTGTCCTACATAAATACTGCTTTTCTCAACTTTGATGTGGATTTAAGTACCAATACACTCCAATCTTCATTAATTGTTACTTATATCTATAAGATTATTTTTCGAAAATCTAGAGATATCATTTTTGTGTTACAATTTTTGCAATAATTTTTGAGGCTATAGAAATTTACAATATTTTTAAACACTTTCACAACAAATTCTAAGTGATAGGTTATTATTGGCTATTACTAGTTGGCAAAAAAATAATTTCAGTGGTAAGTTCAAATTAAAACCAATAACAACTAATCACCTAAAATTTATTGTAAAAATATTATGAAAATACTATGGGCGTGACATTTCTTAAAAAAAAATAGTGGGTTCTTAAGAAAATGGTTGTTTACTACTCATAATGGACCACTTATTAAGTTGTGACAGATGGTATAGTTATAATATTGTGAGTCTTTTTATAGTTTATTTTATTTTTTAGTGAATAAAACGGCTGAAAGAGAGAATGACGTCTCCTACCATGTTATATGGAAGTTGCTACATCCTATACATGTGAGCTAGACACAGATGTTTAAACTCCGGGATTTAGCTAAAGAGCTTGTTGTTCTGATAAAATTTAAAGTTACATTAAAAAGTTAAATTACGTATTGTGGTAAGCTCAATATTATAAAATAGTTATAAAGTTTTAGTGGCGGCTCTACTTGTAAGCAAAAGTGTTCACTAAACTACCTTTTTAGAAACACGGGACTACCATATTTTCCAAAAAATAAAACTATTATATAAATAATTATTTTTAAACTAATCTGTTTTTGTCAACCTTACAAATAGTTATTGACTGCCCTAACTTGAGAATCTCAATAATTTGAGTTCAACAAAAATAGAGTAATGCGTACATCCATAACACTTTTATGATAATATAAAAAAAAATCTTAAATGATAAGTTCTTACTGGTTTTAAATTGAGCCCACTATTAACATTAATTTTTTATTCTCTAATAACAATTTGTCACATAAGATTTGTTGTGAAAATATCGTAAACACAGCATTTCTTGCAAAAATAATTTTGACCTCCAAACATAATTTCTCAATTTATCTCTCATTCATTTTTTGCCTTTTTATTTTGTTAGTTGAAGAAAATTATAAAAATTCATACATTCACATGTTTTTTTTAAAAAAATTTTAAGAAGAATTTTTTATTTTTTATTAGATTTTATATAATTTAAGTTTCTTAACAAATATTTTTTTTATAAAATTCCTATAGTAGCCACGATAAAGTTTTGTTATGATCTAATATATTGCTAAAATATTTGCTCACACACTCACACTTGCACAATCTCACAAAGTGACACGTTGGAAAACAGAATCTACAAATGTCAAATTCAGATTTAATAAATAAACAAAACAAAACATGGATTAAAAATTAATAAGATATGATTAAACTTAGATTAATCCCAAAAAAGTTAAAAGGAAGATTAAATAAAAAAGGAAATTTAATCCAAAAAAAGAAAAAAGAAAGAAGAAAAAAAGAAAGAAAGAAAAGGAATCTTAATATTATTGAAGTCTAATGCAACTCAACTATACCTTCAAACGCCAAAAGACTCTCAAAACCCTCTCTCTCTCTATCTCTATATCTATCTGGTTTCCGTACAGACCTTTCCTTTCTTTCTCTCTCTCTCTCTCTCAACAATTTTCAATAATTTCAGCTTCTCATAGTAGAGCTCCCTTCAGTCTCATAAGAATAATATATACATAGTTGTTCAACTGTGTATGTCTGTGTAAATATTTATATATATTCATATAAATTATATAATCTCTTTGGTTTCTTTCTCTCTCTCTCTCTCTCTCTCCCTGTCAATATATATATCTGACCCAAATCTTTGATTTTTCAATTAATTTCTCTATCTGGGTTCTTGCTATTTCGTGGCGGGAATAGTAAAATTGGCGGGAACCAACGGTCAATTCCGAGCTTTCTGGGAATTGGGTTTTGCTTGTAATTGCAAAATTTGAAGGTTGGTTTTGTTTTTGGAAAATTTTGATTGGGAAATTGGATGGCAAACCCGACTGGGAATCATCAAGAAGCGTCGTCTTCTTCGTTCAACGGACACGTGGCATCAGCTGCCGGAGCCGGAGGAGGAGGGAACCAGAGCAACGGGAACTCTACAGGGGCGGCGGCGCCGGAGAGTTCAGCCTCGGCTATGAAGCACAACCCGGGTATTTCATTGGATTGGACCTCAGAGGAGCAGGCCATTCTTGATGATGGGCTAGCTAAGTGAGTAAAGATTACTTTTTTTCTTCTTCTTTGGTTTGCTTTGTTGGATTCTTTTGAGGTTGTTTTGAAGGTTTATTGCAATTGGGTTTTGAGAAGTGTGATTAAATTTTGGGTTGTGAGTGGTAAATTGAGTTCTTTTAGTTATAGGTGAAATGGGTTTTGAGAATTAGGATTGGATTTTGGGTTATGATTAGTAATTTTTTTTTTTTTTGGGGTTCTTTGTTGGATTCTTTTGAGGCCCTCTTGTAGGTTTAGTGCAATTGGGTTTTGAGAATTATGTTTGGATTTTGGGTTGTGAGTGGTATTTTGTGTTCTTGTAATTATAGGTGAATTGGGTTTTAAGAATTATGGATGGATTTTGGGTTATGAGTGGTAATTGAAGTTTTTGTTGGATTCTTCTGTTGGGTTATTTGAGGTTCTTGTAGTTGTTGTTCAATTGGGTTTTTGAGAGTTTTGATTGGATTTTGGGTTGTGAATGGAGAGTTGGATTTTTTTTTTTTTTTTTGTTGCTAATTTGAGGTTTTTGTATGTTGAATTCAATTGGTTTTTGAGAAAAATGATGGATTTTGAGTTTTGAAAATTAATCTTTTCTGTAATTTTATTAACTATGCGTGTAGTTTGGGTTTATGGATTTCAAAATCTAATTTATATTATACTTTTAAACCCATATAATGTGATTGAAGTTGCAATATTTCGACTTTTTCTTGTTGTTGTTGTTGCTCTTGACACCAAATCTTTGGTTTCTAATATATTTTCCATGTTAATTCTAGTTCTTTCGTGGTTCTTTCATCCAAATAATACGGCCTTGGTACATACCTTGCAGATTTCCCTCAGAATCAAACATTATTCGGTATGCAAAGATAGCTATGCTGCTGCAAAATAAGACAGTTCGAGATGTGGCTTTGCGTTGCAGATGGATGACTGTAAGCTCTATTACTCTTCTTGCTTGCATCTTTTCTGAATAAGCATCAAATTAGTATTTCTGAAAAAAGAAAAATGCAGATGCATTAGTCAAAAAACGAATTGATGACATGCAAGAATAGTCAAGTGGGCTGAGGGAATGGCTTATCTGTCCATGGGGGATTATTCTCAACTAGAAATGGGTTGGTGACACCCTTCTGTAATTGTTTTTATAGAGAGAGGGAGAATAGACCTAAATCTTTAAGAAGCTTGCACTAGGAAATGTGCTAGGTTCAAAGAATCTTCTATTTTTTGTTAGTAGATATCTTTTAGTTCATTCAACATCTTCCAATTGAGTACACACATGATATCTCATTGTATGTGAGCCATCTCATTCAGCATTAGAGTATCAAGTTTATGAGTTGATTTACCTCTGTACTTGTTCTCTCTCTCTCTTTCTCTCTCTCCTCTCTCTTTTTTTTTTTTTTTTTTTTTTCCTTTCTCTAGAAAAAGGAAAATAGCAAGAGAAGGAAGGAAGACCATAATTTAACAAGGAAAAACAAAGATAAAAAGGTATGATTACGATGATTTTGTGCTATCTATTATGCGATATTTTGGTAAGTGTTGAAGATTCTAATTTTTTTGTACATGTGGACTGTTGTGCAAATGTATGTTTGATTTATTCTCATTAGTTCCCTTGCTTAATCAATGTATCTATGCATCATGCCTAGAGAATTTTTTAGTACTAAATTTTTTTCCATCTCTCTCTCTCTCTGTCTCTCTCTCTCTCTGTCTCTCTCTCTCTCTCTCTCACAAGGGGGAACCACAACCTAACTTTGTAAGCTTGAGAACATGTGGCAATTGTTCTAGAATGTGCCAAGCATTTCATAGCACGTTGGATATTTAATGTTATGTATGACTCTTGCAGCTGATTTTGCCTACATGGAACCACAAATATTATGTTTAATACCCTAAATATGAATTTCACCACATCTCTGAATATTGTGTTGGAATTGCTTTACATGTGTAGAGTAGTAACTGTAAAATTATGCTTAATTGTTAGTGGAATTTGCATCCTTGGAGTAAATGAAATATTATGCCATGAATGCTCAGGTACCAATTTTGCTTTTTTGGAAAAAGCCTTTCTGCATATTGAAGAATTATCAGATGGCAGTTCATCTTTTGTGACATTTATGCAATTATTATTGCGTGTTTCTTGATTGTTTAGTGGAAGACTTTTAATGATTTCTTTTGAACATAGTCTTGAATTGGAAATTGTTTGTGTGACGTGTGTTTTTTCTTTTTCGTTTTTCAACTAGCCCAAGGATTGTAATTCTTTTCTCATTACCTGAAAGAAATGAGGGTTGAGTGTTTGGATTACCGGTTTTATTTGCAGCATCTTTTTTTCTTCTTCTTCCATTATCTTGTGAAGATAGGGATGTCTACATGTGTATATCTTGCTGCAATATTTTGGTTCTTCTTATCTGTATAGTACCTGTTTCTTCAGTCACCAGATGCTCTGCTAAATTATTTTTGTATTTGTTTCTCAGGAAAGAGTCAATGATCCTTCAGCTAAACCATCTCACTTTGCAGCACGGCCAAATGTTCCACCATATGCTCCACCAATGATTCCAGTGGATAGTGATGATGGCATCTCATTCAAAGGTCAGGTTATATAGTTTGTTTCCCAATTTCTGTGTAGTTCTCAGTAGTTCCAATTCACAGCATCACATGCTTGCACTATTCATGGATGCTTTTCTTGCATCTATATAAACTCATTTCCATAGTTTGTCTACACCTTCTTTTATATCATTATAACTGAAGGCTTCTCTATTCTGTCATCATCTTGTCTGATCTAACCTCAAATTTAAAATAATTACAAGCTTCAAGTTAACATTATCAGTTTCATCATTAAGTGGGCTGAAGATATTTGAATCATACATTTTACTGTTGCTATTAAGTTGCTGGCAGTCATATCCTACACTCAATTGTCATTTGAACTTGCAATGTGTGTCTTTTGCATGTGTTTCTAAGTAAACTGGGGGTCTATTATGTCTACGCTTTTCTATGCATGCATCATGCTTCTCAGTTATGTTGGTGAATGACTGTTTTTCCTTTGTTTGATTATGCAAAATTACTACCAAAGAGCTGATATAAAAGAATTGATATCACCTTGGTTTCCTTCTTTATTAAGGACTTAAGATTTTCCCTTTGTTGATGACACTAGTTTTCTGATTTGTAGTTTTGAAGCTGTGGTTTTAATATAAATGCAAATTCCAATCTTTTTAGTTAATAAATTTTATTGCAGTTCAGTTGGTGTGTGCAGTGAACCTTTATCAAGCCGATAATTTTCAAACACGTTGGATTAAGTACTCATATATAACTCTATGATGAATAAGAAATCCATTAGAAGGCAGCAAGATGCCGCCTTGTTACCTGGCAAATATACAGGAGTGCCTGATGAAATGACAAATAAGAAGGCAATTTGAAGATTTGCAAAGCCAATGTTGAGTTCACCCAAAGGAAATTTTCCATCTAATCCCACTTGTTGGAAATTTTTTATTTGTATATTTTTTTTGGTTAATCTTAATTTCTTTGGACAAAAAATTTGGGTAACAATAATACTTTCTTGTCTAGTATTTGTAATATTAATTTCTACATTGGGTAGAAAAGATGAGTTAAGTGAAGAAAATGAAGAAAATTATTGGGTTGCCAAAATTGGAGTATTGAGAGAAAAGTGTATCATGTTGTCAATTGAGTGATCCAAGATTACGCTTTCACTAGGATTGTAGTGAATATATAAAGTAAAGAATATATATATATATATATGAGACTCAGGGCTAATACTCTTAGAATTGAGCACCCATTTTTTCCCCTAATGAAAGTTCTTTTGATTAGTGTAAAAAAAAAAGTGTCAAACATTGGCTCAAGTGTTGAGTTCTTGAGTATTTGACACACCTGATATTCAATGGGTTAACTGTCCCACAAATAATAGGTTATGATATGTGTTTTGAAGCAGAGACTGTTTTCTTTGCAATAAACAAAATTTCATTTTTTAACTTGTATGGCCTCCTCCATGTCAAGCATATTTGGAAGCAGAGTTTGTTTTGTTTGCAAGGAACAAAGCCTTTTTGTTTAAATTTGTATATCCTCATTTTTGGAAACTGTTTATTCTATGCCCTTGTCTATTATGTTGAAATTTTGATTATGCTGTTCGCAGCTATTGGTGGTCCTACAGGAGAGCTTCTTGAGCAAAACGCACAGGCCTTAAATCAAATTTCTGCAAACCTACAAGCTTTACAGGTGAGGAAGAACTTACACCAAATGTTTATTGATTTTACATTAGCTTTTATTTTAGTATGAAAATCATAGACGAAAGTAAAACTACAAACCCAGACATATCATTATTCATTGATGATGAAAATTAGCAGTCCTCTCTGGAGGATCTTGATATACTTTTTTCTGTGATGTTATTAAAGAATATTTTAAATTTCTATGCTTGAATCAACATTGTACAATTCAAGCTGATATAACTTAACATTTTGAAAGGAGTGCGTTTTTCCATTATGGTGCACTCTTGTTGATTATCTAACTAAATTGGGCATATTTTCTTTTTGATTTCAGATACCGGAGAACATCAATCTTCTCTGTCAAACTCGTGATAACATCCACAAAATCATGAATGAGTATGTTGAATTTGATTGA
Organism: Notholithocarpus densiflorus; assembly: GCA_030021035.2. Classification (NCBI taxonomy): domain Eukaryota; kingdom Viridiplantae; phylum Streptophyta; class Magnoliopsida; order Fagales; family Fagaceae; genus Notholithocarpus; species Notholithocarpus densiflorus. The sequence goes on along the minus strand of JARYZH020001020.1, from coordinate 16,571 downwards.
TGTTTGTTTAGTTTGTTATTATACTGTTGCTTGCATGGATTGAGATGGATGTGCATATATGTAGTTTTCATCATGTACATGTAAATATATGTTTCTTAAATGTTTTTGCAGTGCATGTTTTTATGGCCATCAGTAGAAATTTAATTCTACTGGCCTTCATTGCTAATCCTGTGTACCGTGACTACCATCATTGTTTCAGTGGCAATTTTATTAATATCAGGGCACATTTAGTTTTGGGCATTTGGCTCATATGCATACATTGGCTTCAATAAATCTACCAATCTTGGGCCTTTGTCTTAGTGGACTTGCATGTTATTGGCCCTCTCTAATTTGCACGTGCCAAAATCACCTTGATTATATATACAGACATTTGTATAATGGACATCATTATAAGATTTTGTATACTACTTTTACTTGCATTCTGAATGTTTTTTAGTTTAAAGACTAGAACATCAGGCTCGAGGATCTTCTCAGCTATAAGAATGCTGTCTTCTCTCTCTTAGCCAGTGGTCAGACCTGATCCCATCCCTTTGGTGGAGAGCCTGCAGTGCTACTTGGCAAAGGGGCCTTACTTTAAAACCTGAATGAAACAATACCTTTTTTTTTGTCGTCTCAAACAAATTTTTATGCTTTCTAATGCTCCTTTGTGTTTCCATCTAGGTTGGTTGAATTTATTGTTATGGTTACAGACTACTCATCAAAATGACAAGATTTATGATCTCTAGAGGTTGCCAAGCATGCATGTGTTTAGTAGGATTTAAATCTTTTAGCCGTTACCATTTCTGACTCATTTCCTAGAGGAGAGAATGTTAATGTGGTTAATAATTTTCTTCTACAAAATCTGAGATTGGTTTGTTTGAATTTTCTGTTGAGAGAGTTTTGGTCCTCAAATTTGTGTACTGAATATAAGAATGACACAAATTATTCGTGCACATGTAAATTCTCTTATGATGCTTTGTCTACTTCAGCTTGAATGACACTCCAGAAGTAATGAAGCAGATGCCACCACTTCCAGTGAAGTTGAATGAAGAGCTAGCTAATTCGATCCTTCCACCCCCAAACCTCTCAATGCAATCATGATGGACCTCTATCGTTGTCTAGGCCGTGGATCTGTCCCGAAGAATGATCCAGCTTATCAGTCCAACACTGGTCCTGCTCAACTGGGATATCTCAAAGAAACCCTGACCTTGAAATGAAGAAAATAACTCTGCCAAGTTGACCCACCAGGTCCTGATTCCGAAAAATTGTCTGACCCAATTGTTTCAGTATGCAGAAGTCAGTTTCTTTTTTTCTTTGTTAGCTGTTCATGTTTGGTTCTAAAATTAGCCATAGATTGTGACTTAGATGTTGATTAGAAATTAGGGAATAAGGGTTCTTTTTTGTCATAAAAATCAGTACTCATTTTGATTAAATGTTACCGTGTTCATGTTCATAGTGCTTTTTTATGTTCTGATACTATGTAAGTCTACTCACTGACCTGTGATTTTATGTAGTACATTCAGCACTTGAATAATTTCACATGAAGTATTACTAAGTGAGGTTACTGGCATGTGATTCTTAACCCTTTTTTTTTTTTTTTTAAATTCTATACAAGATAAAAATTCTTCTCTAGCCTAATCTAAGTATGTATATATATATATATATATATATGTGTGTGTGTGTGTGAAGCTCTTTCCTATAGATACTTTTGCCCCGTTTATCAAAAAAAAAAAAAAAAAATAGAGATATTTTTGCCTCCACTCTACAAGAACTTTGTACTTATGGAATGACCATCATGTCAAGGATACACGGTAGTTATTCATTATTTGGAAAATCTGAGTATGCAACCATCTGATTTTGTTTTACAAGAACTCTCTTTTGATTTTTCACTGTTTATGATTTTGCTTCGTAGTTATTTTTCCTTTAAAAGGCCAAAAATAGTTCATAGAGCACGTTTCCCAACGTTTTTCAACAGTTATTGAATTTGTTTATTTATGTTAAAATTTTTAAAGTCTAATCTTTTTGAAATATAATTATATTTTAATCAACTTTCAGAAAATGAAATAATAAGATTTAGCAAAAAGAAAAATCATCTAAATGAGCAATCATAAGTTGGGATTATATGGTTGTTTTGAGAAAAGAAAATGATTGTCCACTCATTAGTTATTGTCCAATAATGATTGCATAACTCATGGGAGTGGGGTTTTGACCATGGGACTCTTTCTCACTTTATATTTTTTTTTATGTGGGTGTTCTTTGAAAATTTTCTTTTCTATTTTGTTTTTCCCCATATGGCCCAGTCAAGTCAAGTTCTAACTTCACTGTTTTGGTGTACGGCAATTTCATTTTTGGCAGTTTGATTTAGCAGCCGGCGGCGATTACAAAACAGTGACAAGAGTTTTTTTTTATTATTCCAAGCTTTGTCATCTAGAAGATAAATTTAATTAAACGACATAATAAATGAATAAAAAAATGTTACAGATTTAGAAAAAAAAAATGTTAAAAAGATAACCCATGGCACATTATTTTGCAACAACTCTCTCTCTCTCTCTCTAAAATGTAAACTGTTTCAGGGGAAAAAATTGGTGCAAATAATTACTCTACTGTTATCTTCATACGTTGTCAATAAAAAAATATTTAAGATTTTTTTTTTTTTTTTTTCAAACTTTGTCTTTAAGAAATAGAATAGGGAATAGCGTCTAACCAAATTTTGCATCCAGGACAAGTTACTTATCTTTACAAGTTTCAAATTATAATTTTTGTCACTAATATTATAAAAATAAATTTATAAAGTCATAAAATTAATATAAAAATTGATAAAAATAAGCATGTCTAAATTGTTAACTAAAATTAAGTCTAAAAAAACAAGTAACCTAATAATAATGGGTAATTCTTACATGCTCCGAGAGCAATGTTTTTTCCAATAATAATATAATACAAACTCTAGTGGGGTGTTTAGTACATCTACTCAAACATATATTTTCAGTTTTTAAACAACATTATACATATATTTACACACTTTTTCACCCACACGTATTTTCACACATGTTTTCAAACACATATTTTCAGTTTTTAAATGCATGTACCAAACACCCCTAGATCCCACATATAACATCACTAAAAAAGATACAAAAAGGATTTCATATGGTAGCAAAGTCTTTGTTAAAAAATCTTATTGAATTATATTTCTTAAAATTATAGGAATAAAAACATATCTTACAATTCAAAGTCATATTTTATGTTTATTGCATATCTCACTAGTTCCTTTAATCTCATGGATTACGATCTGAGTTAAAACTTGAAACTCTATGCTTATTGAAAATCAAGCATTAGCAAAAAACAAAGGTACAACAATGAACCCATAAAATTAATTTGCTTTCAAAATTACAAAACCGGATGAGTCACAACAACCCGTTTGTGTTGCACGAGTTGTAAAAAAATCATTGGATTTTACTTGATTTTACGTGTTCAATTGAATAGGTAGTCCAATTAAACAACTGGACCAACTTAAGCACTGATTAATTTACAGGGTTATCGGTCTGGTCATATTTAATAACTATGATTGCATAAGCTTGCCACACTGCTCAGATGTCAATCCAAGCAGCCGTTTGACTTGAATATATAGAATTAACTTATCCGGAAAAAAAGAAGAAAGAATTGAATAAATTTGCGATTAAAGAAGCTCAATATAATCTTGTCTAATAAGTTATCATGTGCATAGCAAAATCTTCTTATTTTGTGTTTTTTACGAAGATTATTCGCCTTTTATTTTTATGGACCCGAGTATTGACAAAAATTTCCACAACCAAATCTATCTTCAGGTCTTGTCGGCTAAGAAAAAAGATCTATATTAATTGGAGGTTCTTTGAATTTGGTTTGTACTGGTTAAACTTTAAAGACCAAACTTATTTATTTTTCATAATTTGAAAGTTATAATGGAAAAAGGGGATTCAAACCTAAATATGTTTGAAAAAGAAAGATGTGGAGACAGGAGAGAGGAGAAAGGAAAGTGATTATGACTTAATTAGAATTGGTGTCAAAAGTAAAACATGTTTTATGCATGCTTAGTATATAGATATCGTAACCTTTTTAGCTTTTGATTTTAGTATATATTTTTTAATAAATACGATAATATTTCAAATTTATAAGGTCTGCTTTATGAAGAATGTTATATATTATCATATTAAGATACGAATTAGTTTTTGCCTTTTTGGTGTACACTCATTGAACCTTAGATCTTTTTTTTTCTTTTTTTTTCTTTTTTTTTTTTTTTTTTTTTTGTTTGGCAAAGTTTAAATCTCTTATTTGATAGTATATATTTTACTTCTCCATAAAAATTTAAATGAAACTCTGTTTATTCATACACAGAATAAGATAGAAAATATGCTAGATGGGTAATTATCACCATTAACAATAAATTGTCCTAATTCTTGATTTACTTTTATTTAACATTTGCTCCTACTGGTGTGTGTGCTTGGCGGCACCAAATACCAAACCGTAGGCTGCTTTTTACCATTAATTAACAAACTTAATAAGCACCATAGATTACATTGGACATTGAAAGATAAAGAATGACGATGCATGCATCACTTTAAAGATGGATGGTTACACACGGAATTAGTTGAGTTGCTTTCAAGAAAGTATGTGTGACATTACTCATTATCATAAATAGAGTTTTAGGACCATCTTATACGTAAAGTTTAAGTGGCCCTCTTTATTAGCATAAGAATTTGAGTATCATAGGGTGGTCTCCAATATCATTTTTATTGGTTTATTTTGCTTTCGGGTTCATCTACCGACTTGACAATAATGGAAAAAAATGTGCACAAATACCTAATTACCTTCATAATTTCTCATGGAAACTAAGGTTGGATTGTTACATATTCATTAATGTACATGATTGCCCAAAGAATCTCCACTTTTTTTTTTTTTTCAAACTTATGAAAGAGACAGACCAAATTGCTATATGCTTTTGAATCTCAGATAAAGTTGAAAGTTAAAAACATTTTATACATGCACAAAATACGGCATGAAAGTGTAAATAGTATAAATACACAATAAAAAAGCCTCTTTTTGCTACTTTCTTCAAGCCGAAAGAAAAAGAAAATTATCTTCAATAAATTCTGTTAGCTTCTAAAATACGTAGTATAAATCCAGTTTATTTAGCATCGCTTTTTTTTACATTGTTTGACTTATTAAAGTTTTGTACTTTTGACAATAATAATCTCCGTTATTTTTGTAAAATTGATATAAAAGTTCCCAATAAATATACTTTTCTCTCAACTTTTGGATACTCGTTCCTTTATGTAGATGGCATATTGGCATAATCTAGATAATAGATATACATATTATTTATTTATTTTGTCTCTTCCACAAACTTACCCAAGTTGTAACTCCAAAATTCTTGATAGAAAATTTGCGTGCAACCACTAATGCCAATGTCATTATCTTTCTTTGCCCTGGAAAATTATTCAACATTTCATAAACAATGTTCCCTATCTTCACATGAAATTATAGTGGGATTCCAACATAAATTTATTAAATAAAGCTTATTATTATTATTATTGTTATGTAAGAAGAAAGAGGATTAACTCTTTAGTATGTAACTCTACAGTTACGAACTTACCAGACAAAGTACCTTACCAATTCCTTGTTTGCCATCCTTTGAATATGCTTTTTGGGTACCAAATAAAGCAAAAAATAAAAAAATAACTGTCTATGTCATTTTATTTTTTCCTGTTTCTCTTTATATCTTTCTAATGTGAAGGGAAGCTAGTTTGCTTTAAAAAAAAATTGTTATCCCAATGTGAGTACTTTAGTTTATATTTTACCAATAACAATTTGTAACGTTTTTTTTTTTTAAATCACATGTAACGTATTGAAGTTGGTGACTCGGTGGACTATAAGATAGAACCTCCAAATGAGGAAGATGATTTTGCTCGGTTTTGCTTTTGTAATCTTTTTTTTGGCTGAATAAAAGTAAAGGGAAGTTTTGCTTTTGTAATCTTACCAAACAAGATGTCACACCTAGTTAAGAAAACCAAAAAAGAGAGAGAGAGGGAAATCTGCGACTGCATCCATCATCCATGACCAAATTGTCGTTAAAAGACATTTGAGGTTTTTGACTTTGAAGAGAGAGAGAGAGAGAGAGGTTTGGTTGGAATCGGATAAATTTCAGACAACCCCACTAGAATTCATTGATATATATTTAGAAAGCCTTAATTTTGGAGTAGTTGCATATTAGAGAAAGTGGAGTAAGTTGAAAAAACTCTCCCTCCCTTTCCTCTATTTCTATATGTTATAACGGGAGTGTTTGACACGGTTTTGTTTAGTCCTTAGAGCATGGAAGAGACCAAAGTGGAAGGTCTGAAATGGGTTCTGGTGTTTGAAATAAAATAAAAGAATAATGAGAGGAATAGTGGAGTTCTGACGAAGGTGTTTCAGTTGAGATGCTTGACTTGAATTTTGCTTTAAAAGCTTTGAAAACTCAGAAGAAAGAGAGAAGTTGAAGTCTTAGGCTTCTAGATATATAATATTTGCACTCAACGAATATCTTTATAAAGCTCCTCTTATAACAGAGAATGGGATGGTTCACTTGACAGAAAAGCCTCAGCTAAAGTTTTGATCAAGTATATTATAAGTTGGGACTTTTGGGATAATCTGAGAAGCTTTGATATGGGTTTTCACTGCATTTGAATGTAAGCCTTTTGAGAGGATCAAGTTACATACATCAGAGAGAAGTCTTTGGGAGAACCCTTTATCCAAGTTAATGCAGAGAACTCGCCATTGAAGCTTTGTGGAAGAACCTTTCATCTGTATTAGTTCAGGTAAGTTCATGGAATAGTATGGTTCTTCTATAGTCCAAATACTTCTGTGTATAAGAACTCTCTCTTGCTCATGTTTGAAAAACCTGCATTTGTCTAGCTTTAAACATTAGTCTTCAGAAATAAGTCTGTTTCTTATCCATATGTTCATATATTCTGTTGGCTTAAGATGTGCTTTACTTGCAAAGAACTCATTCTATACAGATGAGGTTGCTTTTAGAATAGTTCTGTGCCATTAAAAAAACAAATCTATCTCAGTTTAGTTTTAACATAAATTCTACTTTTTGGAGTAGTATGTAGTCAAAGTTTCCTTGTTTGCAACTTTGTTTGCTAATATAAGCATCAGAACTGTCTCTAACTTAAGAATGAAAAGCTCTATCACTCTCTCTCCCTCTCTGACTGGTTATTTAGGTTCATGTTTAGGTTTGATTAAGAGCTTGTTCAATGAGTTTTGGTTCACATACCAGTTTAGTTATTAATGGGTTAGTTGGAAAAGAAAATGAGTCAGCTTTGGTACATTTGTTGACTATTGTAAACTTATTTGACAGGTTAGTTATGGGATCCACACATGGAATGAAAGTCATCCTCTCCCTAACTTTCATGACGGTAATTTTCGCCTTGAGTTTCCCAGAAATTGCTGGACAGACAATCTCATCTAGTGGATTCATAACAGGTGAGTTTTATATTTTTATGATTTTATAATTTTATTTGAAATAATTTATTTTTTATTTTTATTTATAGTAAAACCTTAAGGATTCAAGGTTATGCTTGTTAAGAAAGAAATTGTCTGTTGTACCAGAATTATTGTTACATAATAATTTGGTAACTATTGTAGATAATTAATCAAATTATAGATTTAATTTGAATTTTCTTAGTTCAGTTATTATTTACAAACTATGAAAAGAGAATTATTGGTTAGAAAACACTATTAAATTATGTGGAAATTATCAAAACAAAGAATATTGCTATTAAATAGAAATGATTATATTGCTTCTGATATGATAACTTAGATTCCGAGAATATAAAATTCAAAAAATAAAAAAAGATGCTAAGTATATGTTATATTGCAAATTTGCAATGGATTATAGCCCATTAAATAATATAAGTGCACTCTTTCATTAAAAAAAAAAAAAATGGTCGGTGCCTAAGACTAAAAGTTTTTTTTTTAATTTTATTTTTCCTTTATGGGGAAAAAGGACAACTCCCTATCCACGGCATCGGGAGAATAATCATGTGAGGGATATGACCCATAACCCATTCACATTTATGGCCTGTTTGGAAGTTGAAAAAAAGGAGGGGGAGTAGAGTAGAGAGAGGGAGAGTAATTTAATTACCTTGTTTGGAAGTTTTTTAAGGAAGGAATGAGAGGAGTTTGGAGGGGTTTGGAAGGGTTTCAACCACTTTTAACCCTTCATTTTTAATTCCCCCAAATTGGAGAGATTTGGAGGGAGAGTAGAGTAGATAAATTATTGACTAGATAAATTTCCCAATTTACCAATTCTAAATTAATAATAGACCAATGTTGCAAGTCCATTTTCAAATAGGGGTAAATTTGTTTATTTTAATTATTTCCTCTCCTCTCCATCCTAATTTTTAAAACATCCAAACAAGGGGAAGGGCTAATTACTCCCTTCCCCCTTACTAATTTTAAAAACATCCAAACAAGGTGGAGGGGAACCATTCCCCTCTACTCTCCTCCTCTCTACTCCCCTCTACTTTCCTCCCTCTCTAAACTTCCAAACTGGCCATTAAGGAATGGCAACCCATTCTGTTTGGGGTGAAAGAATTATTTTCAAACTCAAATCTTCTAAATACTTTACATATCACATCCAATTCAATTTTAGAATTTTCATCCAAAATCCATTCCATCTTATTTGCAAAACTATATCTGTCATAATGTTCCATTTGTTAAACTATGAATCTCCGTCCCAATTTCATTGGGAACATAACATTTTTTATAACATTATTTTTTATTAACTTTTTTCACAATTTGTTGAAAATGCAGGCTGTAAGTAGTGCACAATTACTTTTATATAGACCACTTATATCATTTTTATTCTCCCCCACAGGTTATAGGAAAAGTTGTCACCACTAGACTCTTTTAAACTCTTATCTTAATTAAAAAAAAAAAAAAATAGACTAGATCATTGAGTTATAAGGCTTTTCCCATTTTGACTAGCCTTATTCAATTGAGTCCAAGTTAAATTAACGGTGCATCTAAATTTAGGCACTATTAAATACTATTACACTTTTCACCAAAACACATGGACTATTACACTATACCAAACAATATTTGTTATTAAAAAAGTCAAACAATATATTAAGGCATAAAGGAGGACACACTTTTGTTATAAAAACTTTAATGGCAATATCTTAGTAATTTAAATACAGAGTTGGGTTTAGTACCTAAATTATAAAATCCAAACCTCTTCCAAATTCTAGCGTGTTTACAAATTTGAAGCCCAAATCCATCTAAATAATCTTAAACCCTCACCATTAGGGTTGGGCTGGGTCGAAAAAATATACTAAACCTAACCCATTGCCATCCCTATCCACCTATTGATTCAATGCCTAATAGTTAAGCCTTGCTTTTATATATATAAAAGGTCTTTAATTTTCAAAATGTTAGGAGCAACAAGGATAAGGAGGGGCATATATAGTGCAAAAGTAGAAAGCGAGTTAAAATATCAATTTTTTTTTTTTTTTTTAAATGTTTGCTCATAAACATTTACATATTAAGAACATTCCAAGGTCAACTAGGTTGCTGGATTCAGAGTCCATACTAGTTAACTTAATTGAGCTACTAATTTTTCTTTGTCTAGTAAACTAATGTTCCTTTTACCTGGTTTCATAGGGAGAAATTTGCTTCAGACAGACAATGTCTCAGAAGACCCAGAACCCATTAGACAGTCAGATGATACTGTGAGGGTGGATCCTTTAGACCATTTTAAGAAATACAGAGGAGGATATAACATTACCAACAAGCATTATTGGAGTGTAAATCTCTCTCTCTCTCTCTCTCTCTCTCTCCTCCTAAATTCTAATGTAACTTGGTATTTAGAATTGTTGTTTATTTTGTGCAGTCAACTATATTTACTGGAAGTTATGGATATTGCATTGGGGTGTTGTGGCTTTTGTGTGGACTTGTATATGGAGGCTTTCTATTGGCAAATATATATTGTAGTAAAACTAGAAAGAGTGGAAAGCTGAGGAAAAGATCACCTTGTCATCACAGGCAGTGTTACCTCTGGCATATTCTCGTGGTCATATCCTTAACAATCCTGGCAATGTAAGTCATTCAACTTTGTAGTCCACACAGAATACAATGCTAAAAGCACTACACCAAAATTTGCATAAATCTATGGTACTTTTTTTTTTCCTGACAAGGGTGTCCAGTGCTCTTATAGCACCTGACTAATCTCCAAGTTTGTGTAATTCAAGTTTCAAACCTTACCATCTTCTAAATTTCAGAAAACCTGATCGTAAAACACAAATGTTTAATTCCATTCTCAAATTCTTCATTGTCACATGTAGACTGTTTGCATTTCTAACTGAATTAAACAAAACTAACTACAAAATTTGGTCTCCATGATATGGAAGTTAAAAGAAATTGTGCTTGGTAAGGGTGTTAGGAGAGCCATAGTTAGTTGGAGATGATCTGATGAACATATTTGCATGGATGATCAAAACCAAATAAATGTATTGACAGCAAAACAAGTTTACAATTTGTGTTATCAAGTGAATCATCCACAGCATTAGACATTGAAACAAGGTGATAAGATACATCCTGCCGCGGTACAAGTATAACTGTGGTTATATCTTTCTATTATTTGCAGAGCTGCATCTGGGTTAGTTCTGGCGGGCAGTGCAAAATTTCACTCACAAGCAAAAACTGTTGTGAACATTATCATTAACACCGCAAATGAGGCATCGGAAACCATACACAACACAACAGAGGCAATGAATAACATTGCAAATAACTTGGAAACATCCAGTGAAAACATTGACACTTCTAGCTTCCTTACCTCCACATCCAAGAAACTCGATGTTGAAGCTGCAGACATACAAATGCAGGCTAAGAAGAACAGGCGTCTGATTGACAAGGGTCTACAGATAGTGTAATTCTCTCTCACTCTCTCTCTCTCTCCATTGGATATCAAAATGAAAGTTTTATGCTAATGACATTTTTATACTTGCAGGTACATACTAACCACATTCATTATTTCGTTGAACCTGGTTGCGGTCATAGCTTTATCAGGTGTGGGGCTGTGTGTGTGTTTTTCCAAGTATTAGTGATTTAGAGCTAAATAGTTAAAAGGGTCAACTTTAATTAAGTTCTAAGGTTTGCTTGGGACTTTAACTCAACCCTGCTCAATGTTAAAAAAGAATCCAAAAACTCCAAGTAAGCTACCTCAAATTAACTCGAGCAGAAAATTTTCTACTAAAAAAAGTGAAAATTCTAAACATCTAGTGCCTAGAACTTGCCTTGAATTTAGCAACATAAAATCACTGAAGTCAAAATTCTTCTTGTTTGCAGTCTTTGGAACTTTGAGGGTTCGCCGTGCACTTCACTTGTGAGTATATAGAACCATTTGAACATGGACACTAGCATAGCTGTTATTTTAGCCCATTTGTGTCTGTTTGCCAACAGCTTTTGATTTTAGCTTATTTGCTAATGTACAGTTTTTTAAAACCTCAATTTTTCTAAATACAACCATATTTTTAACCAATTTTCAGCAAATAAGCTTTAGCAAAAAGCTGCATCCAAACTGATTAGTCACCATGTATTTTGAGAAATAAAACTCATTATGTAACTTCTGTTTCAGATTCATCATACTATGCTGGTTCCTTACAGTTCTATGCTGGTTGTTCTTTGGAATGTACTTCTTCTTGGAAAAGTAAGTTTTTTTTTTTTTTTGTTGCCATTTCTCATGTGTTCTATACTTCTATCTCTACAAAATATTATAGTATTTCCCAAAATAAGAAATTGACATAGGAAAGGAGGTTTGCACATAATAATTGAAAAGAAAATCAATTCTATTTCAGGTTCTCAGGTGATACTTGCACAGCTCTTGAAAACTTCCAACAAAATCCCAACAACAACAGCTTGAGCTTAATCCTTCCTTGTGATGAATTGCTCTCAGCTAAATCAGTCCTATTTGATGTCAGTGCAGGGATATACAACCTTGTAAATGAGGTAAAATTATTAGTTTCCTTTGGTCACATAATTAATGGAAAATTGTCTTAAGTTGCTTAGTAAATGTCTCCTTTTCTAAGATTAATTGCATAATAAGCCCCAAAAATATTGATCTTGGTGTCAAATTAAATCTTAAAAGTCTTAATTGTATCAATATTTGCCATACAGTTTTAAACTATGGGATTTATTATATAATTACTTTACTAACCTTGCCTGCATATTTAATTAGCTATGAGTTGCATCTTTGTCAGTTGATTCTTTTTTCTGCTCACATTATGAGAGCATTCAAACCCAGGTTCTTCTCATGAAGAGACTATGCAATATCACCTAGCCACAAGGCTCTTGTCATTTTCTTCAAGTGGCATTGGTTATCTATAATTCCTTCTTGCATTCTATGTGCTGCTTACAATGAAATTTCCTAAACATATTACATACTAGCCAATGGAATATAATTTGATATAGAAAATAAACACTAGGCACAATTCTAAAATGATTTAGTTTGACATGGTGTGTAAATCATGACAATGCAAAAATCAGGGAAGAGTTCAATCAGCCTAAAATAGTATCTTTCTGGAAACGTACGATTCACAGTCATAAAGTAGAAAAAGAGGATCAAGGCAAGGAAAAGAAAGGGGCCAATGCTCTAATTGATTCAACCACTTTGTACTTTGTAGCCTCTTCAAATTGTGCCCTTTTATGAATGATCTCTAACCATAAGTAAATAATCAAAATTGGAAGACCACACTAATCTAACAAAATATTACGTACTTACCAGTCCAATTTCAAGTTGAACCTCATTAACTTTATCATGCACACAAAATACTGAAAATTCATTATTTTCTTTTGTTGGTAAATCGCTCTCCAGGTGAACTTGAATATATCAGTTCTACAGGCAACATCTTATCCAAATCTTGTTCATGTCTGCAATCCTTTCTCTTCACCACCAAAGTACCAATACCAGCCAGACAACTGTCCAGCTGATACAATTCGAATAGGTGACATCCCAAAGGTATGCCAGTTGAAATTGAGAAAACTTTGTGCTTTCTTTATTGACAATTTATCTCTACTATTTAGAGATAATCTGCATTATGAATCCCGGGGATCTTGTCGTATCACTGAAATCAGTGACAAAATCTGGCTAATCCATTATCTCTGATTATTTTTATCTATTTTGTTTTGGAAGGTATTGAAGTTACTTACTTGTTCTGATGCCAACAATGCAACATGTGAAAATGGATTTGTATCCAATACCGATTATAAGACAGTGGAGTCTTACTCAAGTTCAGTACAAACTCTGCTAAATGCGTACCCAGGTATGGAAAGTCTGGTAGAATGTCAGTCAGTGAAGGATGCCTTTTCTGAGATCCTGCTAAAGCACTGCAAACCTTTGAAAAGAAATGTTCAGATGGTTTGGGTGTCAATGGTCTTTCTGTCAATGATCATGGTGTTTTTAATTTTGATATGGATAGCACAAGCTAATCATGAGCAGAATCATCATTTTTCAGACGGTTCTATGAAACCCAATTTAGCTAAAGCAAATATGCTGGGTGCAGGAACAGCTAAAGAAATTAACTGTTACCCAAATTCTAGCGTAGTCTAGAACTAGCAATTAGTTTCAAGGAAAATACTGGAAGACAAACGCGCAAGCGACTTCCAAAAACTCTAGAATAGGATAGGATTATCATATACAAGATTATATATGTACATAAAGAAAGTAGAGATCAAGAAGAAATTGCGATGGGTGCAACAAAATTATTGTACCAGAAAACTGGAACACAATTCTTTGTTTTTTTGATACAGTAGAAGGCCAAAGCAGGGGACCAACCCCATAATGAAGTGTAAGGAAATATGTCATGCAATATATTTTACTTGATTCAATTCTTAATTGCAGCATGCAGCATTTTAATATTACCAAAACAGTAAACACACTGTGCATCTCTATCCCTGCATTTGTGAAGGACTACCTCTCCAATCAAACTTTTTGTGAGTTTTCAACAATGAAGACTAGTTCCAACACTAAAATATTTTAACAATTTATTCTGCTGCAGTTTAATGATTATTGAAACTATAATATGAAGTAGTCGAATGTGCGGTGCAATACCTCAAATGGTGTGGATTGTAATGAATTTGATTGTATGAGTATGTGCTGACTGATTATGTGTTGAGTCTCACACCAATTGTGTACTATATCGATCTAGACGTGTTGGGTTACAAGGTAGATGTGATTAACATTTTCCCAGATTGTGACACATGCTGCTTAAATAATGCTAAAGTTTTAGTTTAGCAGTTTTCTTTTCAAATAGCGCTATAAACCAACCGCGAGATGAATAGCTTGGTAAAAAGAAAGAGTGAAAACCTACACACTAATGTCAACATTCTTTAAGAACATGGTTGGAATTAGCAAACTATATCCATAGACTGTAATAGCTAGATGGTATGGATTTGTGTGTTGATTTCGGACCACAATGTCACAGCAACTTCTGTTTTTATACCTCTGGGAACCATAGTGCACATATCTCAAGATAGATCGGGCAGGAATCGAGACCACTAATCTTTGTTGTTTTGAGCAGATTTTTGAGTTGTTTTCTTGTGTCTTCAACATTTTTGGATACTAAAAACTAAAACTCAAATATATGACTTGGATTTGCCAAGGCAACAACATTTGACTCTAACAATCTCTCTCTTTGGCAATCCATGACAAAACCACAATATTACATTAATGTCCATAATATATTCTACTTGCAATACATCAAAATTAGGGCCAAAATGGCCAAATACCACTATTTTTAAAAATATTTTGCAATTTACCATTGTTTCTGAAATATATAGGGATCTACTACTAATTGGGAACTCGAGTTTGGGAAACTTGAGTTTTTCATGGCATGGAAAAATTTTGAAATTTTTTTATAGAACTCGAGATCTATAAAAAATATCACGGCAAATTTGAAGGCTATTTTTTCAAAGAACTCGAGTTTCTGGAACTCAAGTTTCACAAACTCAAGTTTCAAAAAGGTGATAGATCATTAAATATTTTACAAACAGTGGTAGATCCACACATATTTTTTCAAGCAATGGTATATGACCATTTTGGCCTCAAAATTAGCCTAATATAAAACTTGAACTCCGGAAAACTTTGCAACAATAGAGCTTGAGTCTTGATACGGCTTAGAAACCTATCTTTGTTGGAATACATTTAACGAGACGCATTAAGGAATCTTTGGAAAAATGACAAGTAATAATATCATTGCTCAAATGAATCAACACATGCACAATATAATAATCAATAAGAACAAACATGTGGAAAATATACACAATATCATAAATATAGCAATAAAGCATCAAGTATATAAAAAATAAACGGATACAAAAACCAAATTTAGAAGAGAAGAGATAAGCAAGTACATCAAAATGAATAAATCTCCCCCTCAGTACAAAAAATGTACCCTACCCTCTCACTCTCCCATAAGTGGGGCTTGATATATGAGATTTTTAATTTTTTAAATGCTAAATTTAATCATTTAATCAATATTCTAACCCTCTCCCTTGACATGTGACCTTAAATTCATCTTTAATAAATGGAGCCCAAAACATAGAATAAAAATTATATAAACTAAAACTCATACTTAATAAGTGGGCCTTAACATGTGATATTTTAAAATAATGAATTTAACCATTTAATTAATATTCTAACACTCCTCCTTCAAGCGTCAACCTAAATTGGTTTGTTTTATTTTTCTCAAACCAAGAATAACCTGAAGTCTTAAGACAAGCCAACTTGGGCCCATCCTTGTATTTTTTGGCGTGCCTGCGTCGGTGCATCCTTCATCGGTGTAATACCGAGATGTTTTAGATACCATGTGTTTGTTGACAAGTTTTGTGAAGTGATACACTAATAACAGAGAAGAAGCCAACCTAAATGAGTCAATTTAACTATATAAGACCAAGCTGTCAAATGGTTCATACGTTAGTGAGTTCGTTAATAGTTGAGCTTGAGACAAATTTTCCATAAAAAAGAAAAACCTAAGTTTTCTTGCAGAGCAATTATAGTTACAGACTCTGCCCAGCCAATAATATTGTGTTTTGAACACACAATTTCAACCTCTTTGCTTACGGGTTGTGTGTAACACGTGTTACACGTCTGCAATAATAATTTTCCTTCCTTGTTTGTTGACATGTGTGCAACGATACTAATTTTCCTTTATTGTATTGTATGTTATAGAGACATATATATATTAGTAATTTTCAGCCTTATTTTCTTATCATTTAGAACTTCCACTTTTTAATTGAGGGCAAATTTTCAGCCTTATTTTCTCCTCCTTCTTCTTAACGCCAATTTTCTGTTTCTCTCTACCATTAGATTCTGCCTGCTGATATTGTCACTTATTGTGGGAATGGTCTCCGTTCAGTTGTCCTCTAGATTGTATACAGCATCGTGGACTAAAGCCCTTTCAACCACTACATTGGCTGGGGACTCTGTAGTGTCAAGTGAAGCACGCATGGCCAGGGGGGCATCTTTGCTCCTTCTTCATCTTCATGACTGCTTTGCGAATGTAACTCATCTCTCACTTTCT
>JARYZH020001019.1:0-45162 GCA_030021035.2 Notholithocarpus densiflorus | reverse complement strand
AAACAATTAACTAAGAAAATTGAGAGAATGAATGAAGAAGAGTTAACGAAGGAGAGTAGAGAGGAAGTTTTGGCAGCCAGCAAAAAACTAGATAATCTTCTACTTAAGCAGGAAATTTTTTGGGCACAAAGGCTTTCACTCAAAAGCTTCCCAAAGGTGTAAAAGGAATTTCATTCATGGCAATAAGAATCAACATGGTAATTGGATGGAGGACATTACAGATGTGGCGGAGGTGGCTGTTGATTATTTTGAGACCATATTTCACTCAGGTACATGTGAAAGGATGGAGGAATGTCTCAACACTGTTCCTCAAAGGATGTCTGCAAATATGAGGGAAGAGTTGTCCAGGCCGTATACTGTGGAGGAAGTAAAAGCAGCATTATTTCAAATGGGACCTACAAAAGCTTCGGGACCCGATGGTATGAACGCTCTCTTTTATCAAAAGTTTTGGCACATTGTTGGTAATGATATTAGCTCTGCTGTGCTGGAATTTCTGAATTCTGGAATTATGATACCTGAGATTAATTATACCCATCTTGTTCTCATTCCTAAAATTAAGTCTCCGATGAAGATGACTGATTTCAGACCCATCAGCTTATGCAATGTTATTTACGAAATAATTTATAAAGTGCTAGCTAATAGACTGAAGAGTATCTTACCTCAATTGATTTCTCCCACTCAGAGTGCTTTTATGCCAGGCCGCCTTATTACTGATAATGTACTGATAGCCTATGAAACTTTACATGCCATGCACGGGAGGAAAAAGGGGAAAAAAGGAGCTCTAGCTTTGAAATTAGATGTCAGTAAGGCTTATGATCGAGTAGAATGGACCTTTTTGAGGGGTATGATGGTTACGCTGGGGTTTCCTGACGATTGGATTAATAGGGTGATGAGTTGTGTCACCACACCTTCCTTCTTGGTTCGTATTAATGGTAAAGCTTATGGAAATATTACCCCATCGAGAAGGCTCCGTCAAGGGGACCCTTTATCACCTTATCTGTTTCTTTTGTGTGCAGAAGGGTTCACATCTTTGCTTTCCAAAGCTGAATATGAGGGGCAGATCCATGGTGTTCAGATATGCAGAAGGGTGCCTAGTATTTCTAACTTGCTTTTTACAGATGATTCTTTGATTTTCTGCCAGGAAAATCAGGAAGAAGTGCGTGATTTTTGATACGCTGCAGTTGTATGCTGAAGCTTTTGGTCAATGTATTAATTTTAAGAAGTCGTCAGTTTATTTTAGTGGAAATACATCTGACAATCAGAAGCAATGGATAAAACAAGCTTTGGGAGTTAAGGAAGTGGAGAGGTTTGATACTTATTTGGGTTTACCGACTTTGGTTGGTCGAGCCAAGCACCAAACATTTGCATATCTGAAGGAGCGGGTTTGAAAAAAACTTCAAGGTTGGAAGGGTAGAATGCTCTCTCGTGCAGGAAAGGAAGTTTTGATCAAAGTCGTGGCCCAATCAATTCCAACATGTACTATGGGAGTGTTCTTGTTGCCAGCAAAGCTTTGCAATGAATTAGATGCACTCTGTGCAAGATTTTGGTGGGGGCAGACTAGTGATGAACGAAAAATTCATTGGAAGAGTTGGAGTTTTTTGACAAAACCAAAGAAGGTGGGTGGTATGGGATTCCGGGATCTTAGGAGTTTTAACTTAGCTATGTTGGCTAAGCAAGGTTGGCGGATGTTACAAGACCAAAATTCACTGTTATCCAGATGCTTTAAGGCCAAGTACTTTTCGAGATGTGGCTTTATGGAGGCGGCAAATTGTCCTAACAGCTCCTATGTTTGGAAGAGTGTGCTGGCTGCTCAACAAATTCTGTAAAAGGGGTGCTACTAGAGGGTAGGAACGGGTTCTTCAATCCGAGTGATGGATCTCGGATTGAAGATAAGTGGATACCGAATCATCCGGGTAATAAAATTCTGTTTCCTATTGAATATGATGAATGGGAATAGAGAGTCTCGGATTTAATTGATTGGAGGGTGCAACAATGGGATAGGGACAGAATTTATACGATATTCAATCACTTTGATGCGGAGGCAATTCTTAGAATTCCGCTGAGTAGAAGGCAAGTGCAAGATAGGGTGGTATGGATGTATTGTCGCAATGGAAAGTATGCAGTCAAATCTGGGTATCAGGTTGCTCGCATGTTAGTTGAAGATGCTATTGGCAGGGAAGAAAGCTCGGAAAAAAGGGCAAATTACCGGGTCTGGACTTAGCTTTGGAAGCTCCGGGTGCCTAACAAAATCAAAATTTTTGGATGGCAGGCTTGCCTTAATATTTTGCCATCAAAAGTGAACTTAGCTCGAAGAAAAATTCTGACAGATGATAGGTGTGGGGTGTGCCAACGATATCCAGAAACTGTAATACATGCAATATGGGAATGCAGTGCCGCTCAGGATGTTTGGGCTGGGTCTAGTGCTCGGATATAGAAGTGTGGGGGAGAGATGGATGAGTTTCTGCACTTGTTTCAATTCATGATGTCCAAACTGTCGCTGGAGGAATTTGAGACTTTTCTGGTCCAATGCTGGCTTATTTGGCACCGTCGAAATGCTCTATTACACGGTGGAGTAATGCAACATCTTGGGCAACTAAATCGGAGAGCCACAGATTTCTTGAGGGAGTATAGGGACGCTCAAGGCTCACTTGCAGCAGGCTCGGTACCACTTGGAATTATGCAGAACTAGAAGCCTCCAATGGGTCAGCTGTACAGGCTGAATTTCGACGTGGTTGTGTTTGAAAACGGATTGGGGATTGGAGCAGTGATTCGTAATGCAGCTGGGGAAGTTATGGCAGCGTTATCAGCTAGGGGAGCAGTAGTGGGTGACAGTGAGGAGGCGGAAGCTTTAGCATGCCGAAAAGCAATGGAGTTTGCTATAGATGCGGGGTTCTCGGAACTAATTGTTGAAGGGGATAATGTGATGGTCATAAGTGCTGTGTCTTCCTCGTCTCCAAACTAGTCTTGCCTGGGTGTGATATATGATGATATTGGCTATCTAGCAACAGGTCTTCGCCCTGTGGTTTTTAACTGTATTAGACGTAATGCCAATTCTGTGGCCCATTCCTTAGCACGTTATGCCAATGTATTAGATGAGGAAGTTGTGTGGTTGGAAGAATCGCCACCACCAGCTCGTGATGCTTTGTTGTTTGACTCTTCTTTTCTAAATGAATGAAGTTTGATTGGGCTTTCAAAAAAAAAAAAAAGTGACCATTATGATCATTACATCAACAGCTGTAAAGACATACATGAATAAGTAATTCTTTCAGTTGGAATATATTAAGTGTTCGTTGAGTAAAGATTATTTTCGCTAACTTATTTTACTATTCAGCTTATTTTTGCTACTATTCATAGGTCACGTTGCACTTCTTGGCATGGTTTTGAAACTTGGACCGTTCATTGAATCGTAAAAGGGAGAGATTCAAGGTTTTTGAGGTCGAACTGAGGTTGAACTGGGGTCGAACCGTGATGATGTCATAATTAATTTAATAATTAATTAAAGCCTAAATATAGATATTGAATTTATAAAACTAGCAAAATTGACTAATATATCTATATATGTGAGGAAAATTTAATGATTTTCAAGCATATATTTAATAATTAAATAAGAAAGTTAATAAAATAAAATAATAAGTATGAAAACATTAAAATTTATGATTAATTTTTGAAGTAAAGTTGAATATCTTTGAAGGATTTTAATTATAATTTTTTTTTATTCCTTGTAAGAGATGGATAATTTAATTAAGTAGAATAAAATTATGTTAAGTTGTTTTTATAAAATAAAATAAAAAAAATGCTGAGGGGTTGGACTGCACGGTTCTTGCCACCGGTTTTGCATGAACCGTGCGGTCCAACCCCGATTTTAGGGGTTCACGGAATTGCCACATATGCCCAGTTCTCTATGCTTAAAAAACCAGATTTCAATCCGATTCCCGGTTTTCACGATCCGACCTCCCAGTCCAGTCCGGGTCTGAAAACAGTGCTTCTTGGTACTATTTATGGATCTCACTGTACTATTTCAATTAACTTTTACCTTTATCTACAGTACTTTCAGCAAAAAAATTTTAGTTTCAACAAAATAAACGAATCCCAAATAGACCCTAAATGTATGTATTTAGACATCATAACGTAGGCTATTTTATTTATGTTTTAATGATACTAGCAAAATATCATTGTCTTCACAAACTCTTCAAACCTTTTTTTTTAACAAACTCTTCAAACCTATATGTCAAATTAGATATTTGACATGTGGCAAATTAAAGAAAAAGGTTAGTAAAGTTCAGGAAAATAAATTATTTATAATAATTAATTTTTTTTAATAAGTATCTCGTGGACCAAAAGGAGATCATTTTATTGGTTTTTTGAGAGAGTTTCAACCTATGGCGTCCGCTCCTAATGATAGCTCTTTATTATCAAACCAAGACACCAATCAGTTTTTGGTGTAGGCGGGAATTGAACCTTAGATCTCTTATACAACCATTAAAGACTTTACCAGTTGAGCTAACTGGAACCCACGAGATCATTTTATTGGTTAGTTTAATATGTTTAAAGAAATGAATATTGAGTCATTGTAGCTGTCAAATATAGTGCTTGACCTAAATTAGACAACTGGTATATTACTATCACACAATTCGGCATTTTCTCTAAACTAATAATAATTTTTTTAGGCCAAAGGCCTTGTAACTGAATTAGAACTTCCCCATGTACAAAGTGTTTGGGGGTCTAGGGGAGAAAAGGTTCGAGCTGCGGGGTTAGCAGCATGTTGTAATTATTTCTATAAAAAAAAGATAATAATTTTTTTAGTTATTCTTTGTCAATCTACAAACAACATGACCTGTTTCGACCCTTTTTTTTTAAGGGTTACTAAAATTTGTCCAAATAAACACTAAAGTATGACTATTACTAGATTTATTAAGGACCTTCAAAATAATTAACACAACCCTTGAAAAATAATTAACACAACTCTTGAAATAAATATATAAAAAAGTGGTTAGTTTTGTCACTAAAATGTAAATCCTCTTAAATTCACAACCCCTAATAAAAATTCACAAAAAAATTTTCAACCCTTGAAAAAATTTCAAAAAAATATTAAAAAAAACAAAAGAATATGCTATACGATAGTTTGAAGCTAAAAAACTAAATGTAATACCCAACCTTCCAAAAAAAAAAATCACGCTCTTTCTCTCAACTTTCAATCTCTTCCCTCCAAAAAAAAAAAAAATCTCAGTTTCTCATATATCACAAGCTCTCTCTTTGAGATCTCATTTTCCCCAAATACAAATCTAAGCTCGACAATCATGGAAATCACATAGCATTCAAGTTCAAGTTCGTGATTTCTTCGTCTGTGTCTCTTTGTCTCTCTCAATCTAAGCTCGGTGCTCTCTTCGTGACTTCATCTCTCTCGGTCATGGTGTGTTTTCTTCGTCTCTCAATCGCATTGATAAGAATTGGTATTGCCTAATCACAAACCCTAATTACTTCTTTGAATTTTTGTGTTTCTTTGTTTTCTCCCACTTTCTCGTCGATTTTCACCGCATTTCTTTGATTTTCCTTTCGCACATTTCTCAGAAAACTCAAAAATCGAAGGTCTCCTCTCATCTCGACTCAAACACCGCTGATTCCACTAGTTTGATTACAGGTTCTACTCTCTCTTTTGAAATGTTCATTGTTGATTATTGATTGTTGATTTTGAAATTGGAAAATTCTCTGTACCTATTGATTGTTGATTTGTATGGTTGAATCTGTGCTTTATTCTGAAGTAATTATTTAATTTGCTCCTTCAAGCTTCATTTTCTTTGATTTTTGGGAGATTTTGTTGTGTTTGTGCAAAATGACAGAGAGCTAGAAGGAGCTAGAACTTTCATTAACTGAACTGATATAACCAACTGAATCAAAATAAAACTGTACACGTTATGGAGACTAAATACAAAACAGAGCTAGCCCAAAATATCCCAAACTATACGGGCACATGTGGCAGCTAATTATCTCACGTGTGAACACATTCTAGTTCACGTGTGAACACATTCTAGTTAAATACAATTCACTGAACTACAGGTACAATTCTACAACAACTACACTGCTTATCTCAGACTTCACTTCTTCTCCTCTTTCTTCTTTTGCTTTGTTCTTTGTCTTCCTTTTTGATAGTCTTCAACACTCCCCCTCAAGTCCAGAGTATTAGGCTCTGAGACTTGAACTAAAGAAGCTACCTGTAATTGCTTAGTTTGCTCCTTTAACATCTTAGGTTGAAAAATATCTTTCAATCCTAGTTTCTCTGACAATCTCACAAAAGATGAAAAACCCAAAGCTTTAGTGAAGATGTCTGCAACCTGAAAATTTGTAGCAACATGGAAAGTCTTAATCATTCCCTCCAAAATTTTATCTCTCACTAAATGGCAGTCAACTTCTATATGCTTGGTTCTTTCATGGAAGACCGGGTTTGCTGCAATGTACAGTGCAGCCTGGTTATCACAAAATAGCATAGCTGGTCTTGAATGCTCAATCCTCAAGTCCTTCAACAATTGCAAAACCCAAGTGATTTCACAGGCCACACTTGCCATAGCTCTATACTCAGCTTCGGCTGAGGACCTGGACACAACTCCTTGTTTCTTTGATCTCCAAGAAATCAAGGAATCTCCCAAATATACTGCATAACCAGTGAGAGACCTTCTTGTATCTGGGCATCCAGCCCAATTCGCATCGCAGAAGGACTTGATATGCAACTCTGTGTTGCTTGGGAAGAATATGCCTTTACCTGGTGACCCTTTAATGAATTGAAGCACCCTGTGAGCTGCCTGCAAGTGTGGTTCCCTTGGCATTGAAACATACTGACTCAACCTATGCACTGCATAAGTCAAGTTAGGTCTTGTCAAGGTAAGATATAAGAGTCTTCCAATTAGTCTCTTATACTGACCTGGCTCCTCCAACAACTTGCCTTCATACTTGGATAACCTCAAGTTTTGTTCCATGGGAAACTTAACAGGTTTGCTGCCAATAAAACCAGTGTCCTTGAGGATTTCCAAAGCATATTTTCTTTGGTTAAGACTAATTCCTTCATCAGTCCTAGCCACTTCTAATCCCAGAAAATACCTCAATGGGCCTAGATCCTTCAATCCAAACTTATCATCAAGAACTTTCTTTAAACTATTAACACAAGCAACATTATTTCCTGTCAAGAGTATATCATCAACATATACCAATAAAACTGTGAATGAAGCTCCTTGAGTATGAGTGAACAAGGAGTAGTCAGACTTTGATTGGACAAACCCCATTTGTATAACAGTTGAGGAAAACTTCTCAAACCATTGTCTAGATGCTTGTTTGAGATCATATAAACTCTTATTTAGTTTGCAAACCAAATGATGCTCTCCCTTGTTGTGAAAGTCAGGTGGTAAACACATGTAAACATCCTCAAGTAGCTCACCATGAAGAAAGGCATTATTCACATCCATTTGATGAAGAAACCACCCTTTCATAGCAGCCAATGACAAAACAATTCTAACTAAGACTGATTTTGCAATTGGAGAGAAAGTTTCTGAGTAATCTAGCCCATGCTTTTGAGTAAAACCCTTGGCAACAAGCCTAGCCTTATACCTCTCAAATGGTGCCATTAGGTAAGTATTTCACTCTATAAACCCATTTACAGCCAATGGAAAACTTACCAGGAAGCAAAGGGGTTAAAGTCCAAGTGTTATTCACCTCTAAAGCCTCAATTTCTTTGTCCATGGCAGCTCTCCACTCAAGAAATTGAACTACCTGGTGAAAAGAGACAGGTTCGGATGGAGTGGAAGAAACAACCATGACAAAGGAGTGAAAAGCAGGTCCAAGGTGTGAGTAACTCAAGTGATCTGAAAGATCATAAGGCATACCAGAACATGGTTTGGTACTAGCAAATTGACAAGAGTAATCAGACAAATAGGAAGGAGGTTTGTGAGACCTAGTGGATCTTCTAAGAGGAACAAGGGAAGTGGAATCACATGGAATAGGATTAGAAGACTGGGAAGCAAGAGAGGGATCTGTAACTACAATAGGATCAACAGAAATAGAATCTACAGAAAGTGGTTCTGCAGAAACATGGTCTGGTGAAGGATTAGGGATATTATGAATAGGATCAGATGGAGGAAAAACAAGGTCAGAATGAATATCAGAAACAGAAGCATGAGGAAAAACAAAATTATCCAAAATTGAAGTGGTAGATGGAGGACACTCAGCATAAGGAAAAATGGTTTCATAAAAGACAATGTCCCTAGAAACATAGACAGAATTGGACTGAAGATCAAGAACTTTGTAACCCTTAATACCATGAGGATTGCCAAGAAACATACATTTTCTGGCCCTAGGTGCAAATTTGTGCCTAAGGTGAGATAAAGTGGAAATAAAACACAAGCAGCCAAAATTTCTTAGATGATGATAAGGAGTAGAATGGAAAAGGACTTCGTAAGGGCTTTTATTGCGTAAAGCCTTAGAAGGAATCCTGTTAATAAGATGAACTGCTGTTAAGATGCAGTCACCCCAAAAACACAAAGGAAGTTTAGACTGAAACTGCAAAGCCCTTGCAACATTTAGGATGTGTTGATGCTTCCTCTCAGCAATGCCATTTTGCTGAGGAGTATCAACACATGATAGCTGATGCAAAATACCATTAGAATGGAAAAAATCTTTTAAGAAAAATTCTATGCCGTTGTCACTTCTAATGGTTTTAATCTTGCAATCAAATTGAGTAGAAATCATAGTTGCAAATTTAGGAAATAGAGTTTGAGTTTCAGATTTATGTTTAAGCAAATAGACCCATGTGCATCTGGTAAAATCATCCAGAATAGTCAAGAAAAACTTGTAACCATCAATAGTAGCAATAGAAAAAGGACCCCATAGGTCACAATGAATCAATTCAAAAGGTTTAGTGGTTACATGAATGCTAGAGGGAAAAGACAGCCTTTTCTGTTTTGCAAAATGGCAAACATCACAGCAAGAAGCCTTATTAGAAACATCAATATTTACAAATGACTTCAACAATTGAAGTTTGGCTAAAGAAGGGTAACCTAATCTAGAATGCCATAAATCTGAAGAAATATGACTGATAGTGGTGGCAAGAGCAGCTGAATTTGAAGGAGGAATAGTAGCTTGAAGCAGGTATAAACCATTGCTTTCCTTACCCAGACCAATCATGCTCCATTGAGCAAGGTCCTGGATGAAACACCAATCACCAAGAAAAATAAGGCAACAATGTTTGGTCTGAGTAAGTTTGCTAACAGAAATAAGATTGAAACTGAAGAAAGGGACACACAAAACATTTGTGAGTGTAAGTGTAGAAGAAATTTGCACAGTGCCTATATGTGTTACAACAGCCTTTTCCCCATTTGGCAAATAGACACAAGAATGAACTATAGAAGTGATTGTGGTCAATTGAGAAACTGAGTGCACCATGTGATCAGTGGCCCCAGTGTCAATGATCCAAGAATTAGACTTAAAACATTGCCTATCAATGACTTGAGCAGAAAAAATAGAATGAGTGAAATTGGGAGGTATTCAAAAGGGATTACCTGAGAAATTGGAAGAAAATGATGAAGTAGAAGTAGCTGTGGAAGATGGAAGAGCAGGTGCCATCACTGATGCAACCTGTGATGCAGTCTGAGCACTAAGTCCATTTGGAGTACCAAAACCTGAACCTGATGCATTATGAGCTTTCAGAAAATTGAGAAGCTGTTCACATTGAACCTGTGGGAAATTGAGAAAAACATGCTCTTTATGCTGTGCATTTAGCTGAGAAGACTTAGAATCACAAACACAAGGACAATTACAGACTGTGAAAGGTTGATTATTCACAAATTCATCCCATAAAGTCTTGAATTTGGTAAAATAGGAACTCACTGACATTGATCCTTGAACCAAATGTGAAATTTCCTTTTGAAGCTCAAACAGTCTTGGAGTGTTGTCCTGAGATAACCTGTTCTTGAGATCAATCCACAAATCTTTTGCAGAATTGATGTAAATCACACTAGCCTTAAGATCAGGACTGAGTGAATTAGTCAGCCATGAGAGGATCGTAGTGTTACACCTGTTCCAAGAATTGAACAAAGGTGAGGTTGAATCCGGTTCTGAAATTGAACCATTGACAAATCCAAATTTATTTCTTGAACTCAAAGCAAGAAACACAGATCTCGCCCAAGTTATGTAATTCTCAGGACCAGTGAGAGGCTGAGATGTGAGAATTAAACCAGGATTTTCATTTACTGGTAAGAAAAAGGGATTATTGGCAGATTCATCTGCCATAGCTACACTTGCAGTTGGTGCAGATGAAGAAGAAGGTGCACTTGATGCATTTGAAGACATGAGCAACCAAGAAAATGAAGAAAACAAAGAAAATCAGAAGAAAATTTCTGTTTGGCAAGAGAGAAAATGAGGGAAAATACGCTCTGATACCATGCAAAATGACAAAGAGCTAAAAGGAGCTAGAATTTTCATTAACTGAACTGATATAACCAACTGAATCAAAATAAAACTGTACACGTTATGGAGACTAAATACAAAACAGAGCAAGCCCAAAATATCCCAAACTATACGGGCACATGTGGCAGCTAATTATCTCACGTGTGAACACATTCTAGTTCACGTGTGAACACATTCTAGTTAAATACAAGTCACTGAACTACAGGTACAATTCTACAACAACTACACTGCTTATCTCAGACTTCACTTCTTCTCCTCTTTCTTCTTTTGCTTCGTTCTTTGTCTTCCTTTTTGATAGTCTTCAACAGTTTGTTTATCGATTTGATTTTTCAGGAATTCCCCGCGCTTTTGGATGATTACCTATAACTTCTGCTCTATTTTTTTTTAATTAAATACGAAATTCAAATAATTATTTAATTAGATCATCCAAACTTTGTTTAAATCTAGGAGATTTTGCTGTATTTGTTTATACGATTTAACATTTCACGAATTTCCTGCGTTTTTTGAAGCACTACCTATAAGTACTTATACCGCTGCGGCTGCGATTGCGATTGCGATTGTGATTTTTTTTTTGTTAATTACAACCATAATTAACAAAAATAGAAAGAAGTTCTGTAACTTCTCGTGGTTTAGCAAAAGAGTACTTCAGCAGATAGGAATGAGTTTCAGCTAAGGCAATTGCAGGCATGTTAAAGATTGCTTGGCAATGCAGCCTTTGAGGCAAACCATTTGTGGTGCACACAAAAGTAAAACATCATAAAATCCTCTGCAATACCTGTCATCCAATTTTTTATATTTTAATTGTGAAAGACACTGATGTAGAATCCATATATTTTAATTGTGAAATGGGGAATGAGTATACAGGACCACGATTGTTCTGTTTACATGGGAAAGTTGTTGAAATTATTTTACATGGGAGAGTAGGCTGTTTGGTTTTTTCTTTGTTATACCCAGATAGGTTTGATCAGAACAGAGTAACCAATCAGAGTTGCCAAATAATTAGAGTTTGTGAGTGTTATTTTTATTGGAAGTACTGCGTGGCCTACAATGTTAGCATTCAGCAAGTTAAAAATCAAATAGTGCTACATTATGTAACGTGGTTAGTGCAAATGTGTTGACATTCTCTTAGTTTACTTGTTTTATTGCTATCTGTTATAGTTGTTGTTTTGTTTATTTTCAAATTGAAATCTAATATAATATTCCAAAGTGATAATTTTGGTTTGTGGTCTTTAAGCGTGTGCATAACATATGAATTTGTTGTGATTAAATGCAAGGTTGTTCTTGTTGTTGTTGTCCTCTGTTTTGAAAAACAAAAGAAGAGTAAAAGAGCAAAAACCGTGTCCAAATTCAACAGCTAGTCCACGTTTTGGTATGTATGAAGTTAGAATAATGTGTCATTAAGATTGGCTTCTAAAGTTAATATTGCTGCACTTATACAGGTGTGCCTAATTAATTTATGTTTTTTTAATTTTTTATTTATTTTAGAAGAGAGAATTATTTCAAGATTTGGCTCCATTGTTGTGTAATTCTTTTGGTACTATTGTTGCACTGTTACAGGTATGCTCTTTATAATTGTCAATTTATTATCATTGGTTTTATGCCCATGTTCTTTTCTTTGAATGGTTATGCAATTTAGCTGTTGTATGCTGTAATTATAAACTTCTGTCTGCCTTTGGTTTCATTTTTTTAGAACAAGGAATTATTTCAAGATTTGGCTCATGCATATACAACTTTAAAAAGATTCTGTAATGCATCTAGATTTTGAACTATCAAAGTAATTCTTAAAGAAGGATTTGTTAAAACTTAGGATAGAAAAATGCGCAGATCTTAAGTATGTTTCTCCTTAAGGCTAGTTATGCAAACAGGGAAATCTGAAGAGAGAATTTTATTACAGTTCATTATGTCTCCAGCTAGCTGCACCCCAAATAGGAGTTCATTTGCAATCCAAATTTCAACTTTCATTAAGTGTTTTTCCATATAATTTCAAATCTAAATAGTAGAATAAATAATTTGGGACCATGCCTTAGGAAGTGAATGTCCCAAATTCAACTCCCTGCTGGGGCTATTCCTACCAGATTTTCCTGGGTTTATATATATATAGTTGGGGGCATTTTTTGCATTCCCTGGATTGGTCTTACCCCGTGTAAAAACCAAATTCAACATTTCTGTTCTTCCCACATTCTAAGCCCCCTAGATTCATTCTAGGTTGATGTAAAAAAGTATCAGCTCTGTTATGCTTTGTCTTTTATTTCTTTCTATAGATTTGTTTTCTGTTCTGACTTGTAGTCTTCCATTTTTTATTTATTTTTTATTTACTAAAAGGCTTTTTCTATTCTGCCCTTCTCCCTAAGTTCTAGTTATGTCAACTAGAAAAAATCATATGTTAGAAAGGACTTTATGGGGTTGATTTGATAGTTAATCAATTATAATGGCACTTCCTGGGTTCAAGCCCATTGGATGCCTGTGTGACTGACCAATAATATAAATAGTTAATCCTAGATACATTCTGTAGCCAAATTTTTTAATACCCATGTTTTTTGCAGCTTGCCAATTTGGAAGTTTGGTTTCAGCGGCCAAAAGACATTGTTCGGAAATTGGTATCTGGAGTCCTTGTTTTCTTATCAAGGATTGGTATGAGGAAGTGCATTACCATTAAAAGTTCATCATTGTTGTTCCTGCTGTCAGGGGAATGAAGATCTTATTCTTGTTCATGATGCTCTTGAGTATGGGGACTGCCATTTATCACTGGCTGTAAGTTGTTCTTGCAGATAGCCAACTGAAACTTACTGCTTATCTCATTAATTTTACTGTTAATAATCTTGGTATATCACCGATCATAACAATCTTGGTATATCCTTTGCCCTTTCAGATTCCCAAATATGGGATTTTTGAGAACATAAATTCTCTAAAAGAGCTAGCACAAATGCCTCAATGGACTGCTGAAAAGCCTCTGCGAGTCGCTACTGGATTCACCTACGTATGATCTGTGTTTCATTTTATCATATTATGAAAATTTCAGTTTTTTTATTTTATTTTTGTAACATTTTCAGTTTTGGCCCTATCCTTCTGCACAGCTAGGTCCTAAATTTGTGAAAGAAAATGGACTAAAGTATGTGACTTTTTCAACTGCTGATGGAGCACTGGAGGCAGCTCCTGCGGTGAGAAATGCATTCTTTCTCTATGATTTGCATATTTCTTTGTTTCTTTTTGCTATTTTCGTTTTCCTCTATTTAGAACTGAATTGTTGCTGTCCATTGAGATAGTTGATCTAGTCCCTTGTCATTTATTAGCACAATGCATGTTGTTCTTGGGGAAGAGGCTTACAATTTCTTTTGATGCAGAATATTGATCACCCTGCTAGTCAGTTTATTTGTTATTAACATATTCTTAATATTCTTTTCCCCTTTAAAGAAGATTTTTTATTTTGGTTATCTAATTATTTATATTCTCTACTGTTTTACCAGAATAATGGTTGATGAGATCATCGGTTGGCAGGTAGTTTATTTCTTCTTGGTTTTGTATCGACTTTATATAGTACTGTTTTCTTGTTGCTACCCGCCTACTACTGGTGTAATGTTGATGATACCACTGCCAGTAACTGTGTTGCTTGTCTGGATTATGGATTGCTTGAGACTTTGTTAAAGTAAAATGGTGTGAATAGGTTCATCAGGTGAATGTAATCTTTGTCTGGATAATGGATGGTTTTGGGGCTTTGCTGTCTTGACTGTATCACTAGAGCATTATGTTTCTTGTTTGCATCCTTGAATCAAGAATTTTTCGTTGGTTTTTATTTTAAGAAGCAAGGTATCACAAGTATGTGCTTTTATGGTTCTTGTCCCTCTCAGGTTTCCAAATGCACTTGGGGCTTTTATGTATCCAATTTATGGTCACCGGGAGCTACCACAGGCTTTTTGCCGTCGTGCTGCTGTCAAAGGTTGCATTCATGTAAGTTCTAGTCAAGGGATTCACAGTTTAGTTTCCTAAGAGCATCATCATTTGATAATTCCTTACCATTTTTACATCCTGCTGAATACTTGTTAATGTCTTGTGCATTTTGTTTATGAAGAAATAGGTATATGCATGTTCATACTTGCCTAATCTTATTTCAAATGTACTTAACTGTTTGTATTATGCATCTTATAAGAGAGAACTTGACCTATTTGCATGATGCCTTTAAGAATTGGGAGTGAGTCAATTATTATAAGAGAGAACCTGTCTAATCTTCTTGTTCTTGTCAATATGGACTTTATTGTATGACAATTTTTCAATCAAACACCTCAACCGTTTAACAAGTGCATGATTAATTGGTTTGTCTATTTCCTTGCAGTTCTTAATGTAAGGGAAAGTTGGTAGCTATGCATCAGTCTTTGAGAAGTACCAGGAAAATGCAGAATCCTTTATGTGAGACCTTTTAAATATTAGTACATCAGGTTGTTTTGCATTGAAATAAAATAATATTAAGATTAGGATTTTGATCATGCATGGTTCTTGTACTGATTCATTTTTTT
This sequence comes from Notholithocarpus densiflorus, assembly GCA_030021035.2. Taxonomy (NCBI): domain Eukaryota; kingdom Viridiplantae; phylum Streptophyta; class Magnoliopsida; order Fagales; family Fagaceae; genus Notholithocarpus; species Notholithocarpus densiflorus. The sequence continues at coordinate 30,208 of JARYZH020001019.1, read as the reverse complement.
TTTTCTCCTTTATCTAGTTAAAATTCTAAGTTCCTTTATGTTAATATGAAAATGTCTACATAAACTTCAAGAATGAAGAATTTAGTAACTTGGAAAGTTAATTGAATTTTGTTTTGATATTTGTGTTTTGGTATTATATAGATTTTTTAATATGTGGTTCTTTAAAGTATATGGGCATAGCTGTGGGTTTTTATTTATTTATTTATTTAAAAAAAAAAAACCTTATTTTGAGGGTTGGGAGACCCTCAAAAAAGGTTATTTCCCAACCCTCAAAAAAGGTTATTGTTCTTTTATCCCTTTCAAATTTTTCAAAGGTTGCCAATCCTTAATAAAGATAAAACATTTGTTTTGAGGGTCATGTAGGCTGTTGAAATTTCGATTTCAAGGGTTATGAAGGCCGTAGAAGTTTCCGATTTGAGGGAATTTATTTCAAAGGTCAGCAAGGGTCAGTTAAACCCTCAAAATAATATCTTTTGAGGGTTTTTAATACTTTTTTCAAGGGTTTTGACCCTCGAAAAAAATCAACTTTGTTGTTATAGAACTACATGTTCTAAAAGTTTATAACTAAAAGTGTGAAATGCAAGGGCCAAAGTAATTAAATGTTTGCCAAATGGCCAATTCTTTGGTAATTCTCTTCATTTAACCCTCAACATCATCAAACCATTGTATTTATGTCAAAGTTTTATTTCATTTCTAAAGAAGCAAATAAAATACTCAACATATAAGCAAAACATTTAATTATATTTCTAATTAGTGATTAAATTCTATAAGGACGTGGTGTAAAACTCATGTTTTATCCCTCCAATCCCAACATGTCACATCATCTTATCACATATTTAAGAATAAACACAATCACACTCAATCAATTTTAATACCCATATATAAATTCAACCAAATTGGGAATTTATTGAGATGTTATTAGGTGTGGTAGGATGTATTTAATTTTAAGTAAAATGTTGACGTGGCAATTACTTATTAGATGGTATAAAACATGAGTTTTACACCCCATCCTTGTAGAATTTAATCTCTTCTAATTATATATAGTATTTCTTTTCTATTCAAGAAAAAATGATAGTGTTTTTTAATGAAGAAATATTAATTTATTTTTAGATTTTTAATGAGGTACATGCATTCAATTCTAGTTTTTAAGTATTAATTTTCTATCAACTATGCAGTAATTAATATAAAAATGGAATTAATATATTTTTAGATTTTCTTTTTCTTTTTCTTTTTTTTGCTTACAATGCCACTTAGTAGAACCTTAAACCACTATCTATGGTGCATATATATGTATGGGACAGGATTAAGTGCATGTATAAATTTTTGTTGATGTTACAACACTCAATATTTTTTATTATTGCCAATAGCTTATTACTCAATTGGTTGACACTTTTTTGTATGTCTAACAAAAGTATTCATGGTTAAAATCCGTCCACCCCCAATTATTCAATTACCAAAAAATTAAAATTTTTATTAGTTTAATATATTCAAAATCGCATTGTTGGATCACACATTTTCATTGTCATGAACATGTATTCCAATTTCGTGTTAATCTAATCTTATTCACTATTTGATTAGATATTTTCAATTAAAATAGTTATTAATTTCTAATCATCTTAATATTTTGCAAATATAGAGAATATAAAGAAAAAATATAATATTTGATGGCAATTTAGATTTTTTAACTCATTTTGTGAAATATAATATATAGTCGATGATGCGTAACATAATTCAAAATTAATCTTAAACATTAATACACATAATGGGTATTATACATAAAGTCATAAACCATAAATATAATTTCTTACTAAAATTTTCAAAACAAACAAATAGTGTACACTTGTATTGTGCATCTGTTAGTTATGGATAATATTGTGAGGGATTTCACAATTCGCTCCAATACCAATGGGCTTGGTCTGCGATCGAATGCTATAAAAGATTTGTGCCCCCTCATCCTTCATCAATTGGTCATTGGATGGATCGGTAAGGCACACGGTCCGACAAGTGGTATCAGAGCCCGGTCATAGGTTCGAGTCGTTGGAGCCGCATTGTGAGGGAGGGATTGTGAGGGATTTCACAATTCGCTCTAATACCAATGGGCTTGGTTTGCGATCGAATGCTATAAAAGATTTGTACCCCCTCTTCCTTCACCAATTGGTCGTTGGATGGATCGGTAAGACACACAGTCCAACAAGTGGTATCAGAGCCCGGTCATAGGTTTGAGTCGTTGGAGCCGCATTGTGAGAGAGGGATTGTGAGGGATTTCACAATTCGCTCCAATACCAATGGGCTTGGTCTGCGATCGAATGTTATAAAAGATTTTAGGCAGAGTTTTAAGATTGTAACTTCTCTTTGAGCAATAGCTGCTATCACAAAAGGAAATACTTTCATTCCATCAAAATGATCTCTATCCAATAAGTGCCCGCAAGAAATAGATGTCAGTTGGAAAAGTCTATCATCCCTCGATGCAATGCAGAAAACCAAGTATATCCCGTATGATTTTAAAAATGAATTGGAAAATACTAGAGTTACTACCAATTTTTTCTAAAACATTTTTACAAACTGAGGTGATTGTTGGAAATATATGAGACTAATTAACAGAACTAATAGGGTAAAATCAAGAGATTAGAGGAAACTTATCGATGATAGAGAGAGCCAAGGCGTGGAACTCAATCCACTGTCCTAAGAAGTGATTTCACCCCATTGGAAGCAATATATCCTTGGTGTAGAAATGGCTCCGGCAATCACCCTCCAGGATTCAATGACAAGCTATGGTTATGTGCACTCACAAACCAAAGATTTGAACTCATATTAATGTTCACAGAAGTTGAAGGAAGAGTAAGACATAAGATTAGGAATTTGATTGCTATTTCGTATGTATTGAGAGATATCCTTACCTCTGTTTTCATAAAAGTATAAAAAGGTTGACTAACACATCTTTGTAAATTTGCTATGATAAACGTCCCCCTAAAATTTCTCGTTTTAAACTTTCTTTTCGCAGCTAAATAATTAAAGGTTGATTGCTGTGTATTCGGATTGTGTTGAGGCAAGGGAAAGAGCACGTTTTAAGATGAAAATTAGGAATAGATGAGAGAAATTGGTGGACCAAATGGTCTTATGACAGAGGTGAGAGTTTAATTCTCTCCTACCACCCTCATGTGAAGTCAGCTTGGGGCTTAAATGACCCAGCTTTTAATCCTTTATTTATTTTTCCTAATTTTAATTTGAAACTTTTTCAACAATCTATGCAAAACTGCCACATTTTAATACTTGTGTTTTCTCGAATTAGTTTGTAGGAAAACTTTTTTTTATATGTAAACTTAATGGATCAAAATGACAAAAATGAAACTTAAAGTCTTAAATAACTAAAATGACAAAAGGAATAATTTGTATTTTTACTTTTCTTATTTATTAGACAATAATGAATCAATGGCATGGGAATCTACAACCAGTTTCACAAAAATAACATTCATAATTGCTAAAATAGTAGTTTGTGATTCGTATATTGTAACGTCCCAGTCTGACCCAAAAAAATAAAAAAATAAAAAAGATTAAAGATCAGATTTTTTATGTCACGTGCCTCCCAACTACCCCCACCTACCACATCACTTCCCCACCACTCATTTTCAATCTACCTTGTTCTCTCTTGGCCGGCTCAATTCATTCCTTGCTCTCTTTTCTTTTTTCTTCTTTTCTCTCTAACACTCTTTTCTTCACTCCCTCACACTCTCCCACCGGTACCTCCATACCGCCATCTCCACCATCATTTTTCCGGCAATGTCACCGGAAAATCCTTAGGAACCTCTAAGCACCTTCATCCCTTTATTTGAGGTAAAAGTGTCTAATCTTTTTGGTGTGTTTTACACTTTTGCTTGAGGTTATTTTTATCTAAGTTTTAATAATGATACTAATGTGATTTATGAGCATTAGAAGTGATATTTATGTGTTTATATGTATGAGTTTTGTATTGGTGGAATTATTTAATGAGTGAGTTTATGGTTTGTACCAATAGTGGTGATCTAAGTGGTGAAGATTTAGGAGTTTTGGCTTTTTAATGTGAAATTAGTGGTGAATATAATTTTTATTAATTATTTGGAACTAGTCAAAGATTTAAATTGTATGTTTTGGAGGATATTATGATTTTGGTCTCATGGGTCTCTTGTTGATGTGGTGTAAACACTGAGGGAAGTACTTAAAAAATGTTGAGGTTTTGATGTTAGAGATAATACATTGAATGATTCATGAGTATAATGGGAGTTTATGTCTTGTAAATTAATTGGTTGAGAAACTTTGGAAGTGGAAAATATTATTTGTGAGGCTAAATTCTAGGTTTGCTTGATATTGTTTAGGTACTAGCTAATCTCCTTTGGAGCTTAGAGAATTAAGCTTTTGCGGGTTGTAAGGTAAGTAGCTTTTTAATGGGATTTTTGAAAAATAAACATGTTGCATAAATATTGTTTTTGGGTTAGACACGCTTTTGGAAACTACCTATGAAAATTATATTTTCCTAAAAACTATCGTGTCGTAACCTTAATATATGTATGATTATATATGAAAATGCATCATATTTGGTATTGCATTTTGGGAAATGCATGAATTTGTTGATATGGATAAATGAACATCTTTTATTTAATATTTGATAAGGAAATCTTGGATTTTATGGTATATTAGAAAATTTAAAGATGCTTATTTTGTCTTGTTATGTGGGAAATTGATAGAAAATCTTTTTGACAAGAATGAAGTTGAAAACCTTATAAACATTGTGGAAGTTAGATTATTTAAGGTTTTTCTGAAACTACCTAGTTATAGACTATGTATTTGAAAGGAAATGTATACATGTGAGCTTTATGTGGTTTTAACACCATGTCATGTGTAATTTCCCGGTGATCACCTGATTTGGTTTCCGTAGTCTTTGTGACAGCGGAATCAAATCCAGGTCAGTGCCCTTTCACTTTGGATGACGCTTCCTTCACTGTTGCCCATTGGGGAAAGAAGTTCCTTGATTGTGTGTGGCTGAGCTTGCTCCCCATAGGGCCAAGAGACCACATGCATGCAAGAGAGGTCCTATTTGACGTGCTCTCTCTGCTGCGCATGGGGGGAGAGAAAAACCTTGAGGGTATGGGTGAGGCTGCTGTTTATGGGGCCAAGAGTCTGCATACCAGAGATGACAATATCATGCCAGTTGTGAATGGGTGGATCCCCTGACCAATCTATGTGGTAGTGTGGTATATTTATGATAATTTACCCTATGTTAGATATTATGGCTTTGGAAATTATTTTGTTGGTGCTCACAGATTATAGTATATAGTTTCAAGGTATTTACTTTGCTAAACTTTGTGTTTCATTATTTAATCATTCTTATCATATTATTATTATTGAAATTGAAACTTGCATTTCCCCCACCCAATTATGCTACTTACTGGGCGTTAGCTTATCCCACCATCTGACAGTTTTTCAGATTTATTAGCTATACCTTGGGTATGGAGCTTACTTCTTTTGTGATAATTAGAGTGCTATGTTAAATTTGGAGACTTTTGCTGTAAATGGTTGGTGACTCGATTTTGCTATGTTCAACGAGACCTTAATTAATTCTATTGGAGGTAGGTCGCTTGAGGTTTGTTAGCCTTGGACGTGGTAGGCCTAGACTTAATGTTAAGGTCCTTATTCTTGATAAGATTGTAACTTTGTGTAATTCAATTAGAGTTTTGTAATATATTCATGTATTATGTGAAGGCACATGATTTTTAGTTATTGTTCGTAATTGTGTTATAGAGCTCTGACTTGTAATGTGAAGATTTTAGTATGGTTATATATTCTTATCTTGTAGAAAAGAAAGGAAAATAAAGATCTCCTATAGTTTGATTTGCCAAAAAGGAAAAATCTACAGGTACCCTTGGGATGTATTTCTCATGCTTTGGACTCTTTGGGTTTGGGGCGTGACATATATAGTAACAGTGATCTTAGTGGAGAGTGGAGACTGTGTGAAATTAATGCAGTATAAATCACAATTGTTTATCTCAAAAAGATGTTAAATTTTTTGTGTTTGTGGCTTTTTAAATTATTTTAACTACAAACTTTTATCCAAATGAATGGAAGGGTCAACTTGGTCATAGATGCGAGGACAAAGTTTGCCTACAAACTCACTTTTTAGCTATGGCTACAAACTTCCAATAAAAAAATTAAAACGTCTACATTTTTAAAAATTTTGACTATTGGATTGCATGTATTTTATTTATTTTTTTTTTTTTAGAAACGGATTGCATGCCTTTTATGTTCTTAACATACATGTCAAATTTCGTTCAAATTGGATATTATTTACTATTTAATCCATAAACTTATTTTTATGCATAGTTTAAGACTAAAAAAACTTGAAATTTAAACATTTAATTGATGAAAAAATTATTAATTTTTTATCTTCTTAAAATTTTGCATGCATGGATAATATGATAAGAAAATGAAATTTAATAGTGGATTGGCAAAATTCACATCTAATAAAAATATATAGGAGAGGTTATAGTCATTGCCTACAAACTAGTTATAGGCAAACTTTGTTTTTTGTTTTGTTTTGTTTTTTTTTTTTATATTTTTAAAGAATACTCTCTCTCTGCGCCGCTGATTGAGTGGATCATGTTATAATTATAAATCTTGCTACCAAAGCCTTCGTGAAGGCCAAAGGATCGGAGCTCCAACAAAAAGGTTTCAACGCGGCTCCAATAACAATACTTATCAGCGGCTGGTAAAATAGTTATAGTAAAAATAAAGATTGAATCTCTAACAGTAACATGGATGGAGCCAAACAAGTGATCAGTGTAGCCATTTTCAAGGTTACTTTAAGCATGGCAGCGGTGAGCTTTGCACCTTTGTCCTGAAAATTGAAGTGACCAATTTTTGAATATTTGTAGTGATAATTTGAAACGTTGGTTTCATATTATGATAAGTTTATTATAATGTTACAAAAAAAAAACAGTAATTTATCTTATTAAAAAGATGAATCGACCAATATGATAAATCTAGCACAATATTACAAACATATAGCCTATTACGACAGCCAATAGGTACAACTTTTAACACATATCATGTGTTCAATTGAAGTCCAATATGAATTAACAGGAGATTACAATAAAAGCAAATAATAAAACTTAGGTACATTGCATTAAGTTTTCCAATTAACATCAAACACTTAACAACATTAGATTTTATTTTCATTGAAAAAATGACATTATTTATCCTTCATTCATCAATGCAATCATGTATTTGAATCTAATTAAGCAATGTAATGTAGAGAATATTAGGAACATGTATCTAATTTTTGCCCCAATTCAAAATCAGTTTGAGATCCAATATACCAATCTCATTTTTGGACAAGTTATCTTGCTAAAGGAATGAGTTCCGTAATCATATTCATATTGACCATTTAAACTAAATAATTTGATTTGCCTGCCCTTTGAGCTAATTCAGATTTTAAACACTCCTTTAGTTTCATCACCACCTCACTCATGGGTGGCCTTTCGGTCGAGGTACAAGACACACAAGCCATTGCTATTTCAATAGCTTTCCAAGCAGAGTCAACGTTGAAATCTCCACACATCCTTGGATCAACTATATTTTGAATATCCCCTTTATCAAGCATGATTCTCACCCATTGGCTTATGTGAATGTTTTCATTGGATCTTTCTATCACAGGTCGACTTGTAATTATCTCCAAAAGAACAATTCCAAAACTATAAACATCACTTTTCTCAATCAACCTATATGAAAGGGAGAACTTGCAAGCCATTGTTTGTCAAACCTTTTGTTTAAAAAATATTTAATTATAAGAAGTTTAATTTTGAAGTCATTCCCATTGACCTTTATCCAGTATAAGGTTTGAATCCATTTTCTCTTTAGAATTGGTCACATGCTTGCAGATTACTAGTAGTTCTATTGTATTTAATAAAATGACTTTTGAAGATGACAAGCTATGTAACAAAAATACTCACTCTGGGTCAAGGTACCCAGGGGTGCCACCAACACTAAATGTTGAGACATGAGTGATGCCATCAGTTTGGAACATTTTGGAAAGACCAAAATCAGCTATTTTGGCATGAAAATTTTCGTTCAATAAGATGTTTGTAGTCTTCACATCTCTATGGATTATAGGTGGTTTACATCCATAGTGCAAATACTCCAATCCTGTGTTGTCATGATCCATATCATTTTTAGAAAAAATGAAAATGTATTAAAAAAAAAAAAAGTTAACCAAATTAGCTAATCACTCATAGCTAACCTTGTGCTGCGTCCATTGCAATATTAAGCCTTGCTTCCCAACTCAAGATATTAGCATTCTTACCTGCATCCATAAATGAAATTCCTAAGCGTTTCTGTGGGCCAAAATGGCCAAATGGCCATAAAATCCTAACTATATAATTAGTAGACCCGGTTCCCAAACATTATCATTTACTAGTATCTCGAGTTTCTAAGACTCGATTTTGGGCCTCAAAATCGAGTCTCTGAGGCTCAGCTTTTGTGTTCTGAAGTGGCCAAATTCCATGTGGCGTGTCCACGTGGAACTCAAGTCTCTAAGACTCGAGTTCCACGTGGACACGCCACGTGGAATTTGGCCACTTCAGAACACAAAAGCTGAGCCTCAGAGACTCGGTTTGCTAAAAGTGAAACCGAGTCTTAGAAACTCGATTTTTAAATTGTGGTGACTTCCACGTGGCAGATAAGGAAACCGAGTCTCTAAGACTCGGTTTTAAATAGGCTATTTTTAAAAAATAACGCCTCACTCACCCTCTCTCACACAGATCACTCTCCACTCTCACTCACCCTCTCTCACACAGAGCAGACACACTCTCACTCACCGTCTCTCTCATCATCTCACGCTCTCTCACTCACCATCTCACGCTCACAGTGAACTCTATCACTCACTCTCTCCTCTATCAGTCACTCACCTTCTTCTCTCACTCACTGTTCTCTCACCCAGTCTCCACTCTGAGTCTCCACTATTTCACATTCATCGCCTTCGCCAAAAGAATTGATCAAGCCACAGCAAGCTTTGAGTTCCTTCAGTCTACGCGGTCTCTGAAAACTAAAAAAAAAGGTGAGTTGATTTGTACCAAGTTAACTGTTTGGTTGCTGAGAAACAGTGGGAAAAATAAAAAAACTTTGGTTTGACAAAGTTCTTTTATGTTTTGGTTTCTGTATTTAATTTCTAATAAAACTGTTAAAAAAGATCGAAGCTTTATTGTTTTTTGAGATTGAATTGGTTTGTGGGTTTGATTTTTTTTTGGTTTTGTTTTGCGCGTTGTTCTGTTCGTGGGTTGAATTGTTGATATCAGGCAAATTTCAAATTTATATCTTGAACTATGCATTGTTCTGCAGTGATGATGTTAGGGTTTGTTAAGTGGGTCTTTGTTAAATTAAATTGTTGATGTTAGGGTTTGTTAAAGTTGATGATTTAGTGTTTAATTGGATCCACGTTTTTGAAAATTTGATGACTTTCTTCTTGCTAAATTTGATAATGTCTTAAACCCCTTTTTATTTTCCTAATTTTGTGAATTCTACATCTGTGCTTCTTTCAAAATGTGAGAAAGATTACATTATTCTCGTATTCAATAGATTAACAAAACTCCCTAATGAGCTTAATTGGTGTATTAGCTAAATTGCAATTTTCTGTACATCCAAACATAAAAAGCAGGTCACCTTATTTGCTAGAATGGTATTCAGTTCCTGTATTGCCTTCTCCTGCATATAATATATTAGCACAATGTGAGATTAATATAGATAAATTGAGATACTGATTTTCATTTTTTTTTATTTTTTTAAGTGAGTTTGACAAATACCACTCTTGGGCTATGATGTGGATGCCAATTTAGTCCTTGAACTTTCAATTTTAACAATTAATTAACCCTTTAAACATTAGGTTTATGACAAATCAAACCTTCTATTAGCATTTTCTGTTAAAACCTAATGTATTTAATAATGTAATGCACTTTTTTTTTAGTTTTTCTTCTAAATATCTACTGTTCTATACCCTTTTGCTTATTTTGTTTCATGGCGTCATGTAAATCTGGTTTAGGATTATTGGTTTGTGAATTTGTTTGATTATGAAGTTCAATGGTTGAAGAATACGCAGAAGCTTTTGGTGCAGAGTACTGGGTATTTTTTTTTTTTAATGATTATGGTTGTGGAATTTGGCTGATATGATGGGATTTGGATGTGAATTTTAGGTTCATGTCATTTCTGTTTTTGGTTTCAGAACATATTCTTGTGAGTTAGTATATTCTTGTGAATTTTTGCTTTTTGGTTATTACTGCTGGCTAAGAAAAATGTAGAAAAGATAGGATAAGAAAAGAGAAGATTGAATTTTTATGACTTTTGTTAAGATTCTAAAAAAAAAAAGGATAACTTCAATTTAATTGACTTAAATAGTTGAAATAGACCCAGTTATTTATTTATTTATTTATTTTTATTTATTTATATTTTCTTTTCTGGAATAGACCCAGTTCAGTGCATGATTTAAAAAATAACAAATAAAAAACAGTAAAAATTGGATTGATTTTGGATGCATGAAAGTTTTAGATGCCATATACACACACACACACACACACACATAGATTCCAACATCAACAAAGCAAAGCTAAGACAGTAAATTTTTCCAAGTTCTGATGTGCCATGCATAGGTTTGATCATATGGAAATAGGCTCCTCCACCTGCAACTGATTGACAGTATCACCTGGTAGGGAACACCCACTTACCTTGCAAGTGCAGTATCTTAAGATCAGTACTGGCTTGAAACTACTTAGTAGCCTAGTTGCATCTAACTCAGAAAGTTAGGAAAGTTATTTATTTAACTGTTTGTTTATTTGGGTAAGTCAAAAATTTTCTGTTCTGCACATATGGGAGTGATTTTTTTAGAAATCCAAAGAGAATTTCTCTGTTAGTTGTTGAGCGTGAAACAAGCATGAGTGCTTGCTTTGTTCCCAACATATATGAGATAATCCACAAACTTTGCCTTGTGTCAGCCTTTCCGTGTATTGATTGCCTAAGTATTGGAGTATCAGATAGCTTATTTCATAAGTTGAATCGAAGAGTTCTGCAACATTGCTAACGTTACATTGACGTTTTTTTTTTTTTTTTTTTTTTTGATTGAGTGTTACATGTACAGTTTGTTGTTTTTATTGTGGTCAGCCGTATAAAAACTATATTGAAAGTGAGTGTTATGTGATAGCATATATATGTGTCCAAGTGAACCCAATGCATACTTGTAGCCGTAGGTAGGTGAAGCTTAGGTGGGAGACATGTTTTATTTGTGCCGAGCATGGTCAATTTAACAACAGTTTTTTTTAGAACGAAACACGCACGCACGCACAAAGGAGATGGAATGAGGTTCTAACACAAAGGTAGGTTTTGCTTCTTCCGGCTAGTACACATTCTTCAATTCATACTAAAAAAGACTATGCACGTTCATATTTCTGCAATTGTTGCATCACAATTAAGTTCAACAGATGTTCTTCAAAAAATAACATCTGGTGGATTTTCTGAATGTTTTTCCTCCCAAAATGCTTTCTAAAAGCCCTAATATGAATATTATATAACTGTATGCCTACTTGACTTGTATTTTTCATTTGTTAGTGAAGTTTTTCGGTTCAGAAAAAAATAAAAGGAAAGCCAGGTGGTTGGAAAGTGTTTCCTAATATACACTAGTGCAAAAACTTTAAAACAAAAAGATTTGGAGTTAAGAATCTTGCGGTTCAATGACATTCTCTAAATTACATTTCAAACCTAAGGGTGTAACAAGTTAATCATAGTGGTGGGATATCTCCAAGGAGTGGGATATCTAGTCAACTTTGCAATTTTGTATTTGATTGAAGTATGCCAACTGATTTAGGAAGTGAATTTTTCTATGTCGCCAAGTTCGATGTATAATGCATATTTCAATCATTGGGAAATTGCCTCCATCTCCAATTGATTAACATTATCACAAGGTAAGGAACACCCACTTAGCTTGCACTTGCAAGTGCAATGGTAGCCTACTTGCATGTCAGACCCAAAATGCAAGGGAAGTTATTTGTTTATTTGGGTAAGTCAGGAATTTTCTGTTATCCACGTATGGAAGGGATTTTTTTTTTTTGGAAATTTGGAGAGAATTTCTCTGTTAGTTGACCATGAAACAAGCATGACTGCATGAGTGCTTCCTTAATTTGTTCCCATTGTATATGAGATAATCCACAAACTGTCTTGTGTCATGTATTGGAAATGCTGATTGCCTAAGTATTTGTGTATCAGATGGCTTATTTCATAGTTTTAAGGGCGAAAAAGGTTTAATGCTCAACATAGGATAAGGTGGAGGTGATTGGCATAGGATATTTTAAAAGCATTATTGTCAAACTGACAATTTTATAGGGTAGATTAATGGGGATTTATTTTGATATATTAGTGGAGTGATGATATGGAATAATCTTGTTCTAATTCTAATAGAGGTTTTTTTCCTTTTTTTTTATTTTTTTTATTTTTATCTAGTAATTGTAAGTTATTTGTTATAGATTATTCTTTTTGATTTATTTTATTAAAAACAAATTAGATAAAAGTACAACTGTACTTAGATAAATGGTTAGGTAAAAAGGCGCTTCATCTAAAGTAATTGTAAGGTTTTATTTGGTATAGATTATTTTTATTGATTTATTTTAACTAAAGATGAGCTAGATAAAAGAACAATTATACTTAAAAATTGTGAGGTAAAAAGGTGTACGCTTTCTTGTAAATTATATAAAAAAGAAAAAAAAAGTAATTTATTTTTTTGAACTTGGTTAGAATCACCTTTTTTTTTTCCCTGGAATAGACCCAGTTCAGTGCATGATTTAAAAAATAACAAATAAAAAATAGTAAAATTGGATTTATTTTGGATGCATGAAAGTTTTAGATTTTGGCTTGTTTTTTGAGAATCTCTGTTAGATTGTTTTTGTTTTTGTTTTCAATAATATCTATTATGTGGTAACTGCTTATCATTTTTGTGCAGTATGGCTGCTAAAAATGCTGGACGGATTAACTATGCAGAGCCTGGATCCATTGATGACACGGTGTTGACACAGTAGGCCAAGCATCGGTCCGAAGCTATTTGGAATGGGCAGGTAAAATGCAACACTAAATCTTTAACTGATGTACATGTATTTAATTCATACAATGTACACGCTGCAGCTGTCATATATTAATCCATGGTTCTGTTTTGTGTAGGACCTAGGGACCCTTACCTGCCGCAGTCGTAGTTCAAAGTTCTCCAATCGAGAGCCAATGGTGGACGACAAAGTTGTTAACCTCATTAAGGCACTTGGTTTGGAGGGACTCCTCTGGGTCCCGGGTAGAGAGATTGATCATGGCCTGATAACGGCCTTAGTGGAACGATGGCGGCCCAAGACTCACACCTTCCACATGCCACATGGTGAGGTCAGCATCACATTGCAGGATGTGGAGGTTCTTTTCAGGCTTCCTGTTGATGGTGACGCTATAACTGGGAGCACGCATAAAACCTGGACAGAGGTGTGCTGGGACTTCCTTGGGTTTCAACCTACAAATCAAGATCCGCATAAGCAACTCACTGGCCAGAGGATTCTCATCAGCCGACTTTTGGAGCAAGTTGCTGGTCCATTGCCGCCTAATGCTGAAGAGGATGAGCTGCATAAGTATGCACGATGCTACATCCTAGCGCTATTGGGGGACACAATATTCGGGGACAAATCCGACGATAGGGTGCATCTAATGTGGGTACAACAGTTGGAAGACCTTCGCAACCCATGAAGATATAGTTGGGGAAGTGCTTGCCTTGCATGGTTGTACCGAGAGTTATGCAGGGCAAGCGATAGGGGCACCAGTCAGATTGGTGGGTGCTTACTGTTGGTCTAGTACTGGGCATGGGCCAGGTTCCCCTATTTGTGCCCGGCAGTTGAGCGTGGCCCGCCAGTGGGTGCTTACGGTCCTCCAGTGCGTGGTCCACTGTCCCTGAAGTAAGTCTCTCTTGAATCCCATCCCCACTCCATTGATTCTATTTATTTATTTTAAAGGCTCTAGGAATTATTAATGTCGACATAAATAATTTTTAAATAGAGGTTCAATATATATGATTACGTTAATATACTCTAATTTTGTGACTGTCATGTGGCTTGTATGTGCTCTGTTTTTTATAAGGACTGTTTCTTATTCTAGTGATATTATTAATTGAGTAAATATCTATAAGATTATCTTAGTTGTCATATGTGATTACATTATAGTTTTAATGATAACATTATCTTCGTATGAAAGTTCTAGATATTGATCCCTTGTTCTTGATTGTTGTAGGTGGTTGTGGGTCCCAAATAAGAAAAATAGGCCCGCACACATCTTCAGGGACAGGTATCGTGAGCAAATAGCTTTAATGTTGCCAGGCCAGGTATGAAAATGCCCTGTTTTACATGTTTAGGAACAATCTTAAGTCATAGTGAATTTTGAAATATAAATATTGTTGCCTATGTGTTGTGTACTTGTTTTTTGGCTATTGTAGGTGGTGTGGCAGCCATATGAAGCTGAGTTAGAGGACCTTCGGCCATGGTGCGTTGCAGGGAGGGCTGTGTGGACGGCAACGATGCCGCTTATATGTTTCCACATAATAGAGAAACATACACCGGATCGTGTCGTTCGTCAATTTGGGATGATCCAAGAAATTCCCCGTGATGTTGACACTGATGAGGTCCTTCATAAAATTGATTTGAGGGGGAAGGTCGGTGTTAATTGGATGCGGAAACATGTGGTGCATATACTCGACTAGGGTAATCGCCTTCAACAGCGTTTTGAAGTAGTGCTTGGTGATATGCCTCCACAGCATGAGTACTTTGGCTGGTTCAACAGGGTAACTCGGAGGTTTATCGATAGGCCCGGTGCTAAATTGACTATGATGGTAAGTTCTCCATGTCTTCTACATCTTACCGTACTTCTTAGCATGAAACCATTGTCATCATAACATGATATATGTTAATACATTTTCTGCTTAGCACTTGCTCTCCCTATAATTTGCAATTATTACTAGCAGAACCAATTCAGAATCAACATTTATTTTATTATCGATTGGCATTGTTGATGATTTAGGCATTACTAATATGTGTGGGTTTTCCATGTGCAGGTTTCACTTGTCAACCGTTTGTTGAGGCATCACCCAACGGGCACGGAGGACCACAAGGACATTACTGATGTGCTGACGGCAGTGCATGGGATTGACCGTGCACAACCTCCCATCCCTGAGGCCCCGAATGAGGAGGCAGCTACTCCTGCGGCCACAAGCACTACTAAAGTCCCAAGCACGAGCACAGCTCCGGCCGGATGTCCCTCTCGTCCGCCTGTTGCTACCCCTCGGGTTGTCCCTACCCCCGATCCCTCTCCATCCACCCCACATCCATCCCCTAGCCCTACCATCCCTTCATCCACCCTACATCCATCCCCTAGCCCCACCATCCCTTCACCCATCCCACATCCATCCCCTAGCCCCACCATCCCTCCACCCACCCCACATCCATGTCTTGGGTCTAACATCTGTCCACCCACCCTACAGTCATTTCCCATTTCATCCTTTGACCTGGGTATTCATCCAACCCCTCCTGACATGCAGCAGGAGCCACCCTCCCACAGTACGTCTACTGGCCCTTATTCGGGCATCGACTCACCCCATGTTCAATCTGAACAGGCTGTTGGGTTACCTGCTGTGGCAGAAGGTCAGCCGAAACGCATATCAAAGGCACATCCTTGTGGGACAGGAGGGCATAAACATGGACACGAAGTTGGACTCGAGGCATCTGACGAAGGACATGCAAGACCTCCTCCTCATTATACGAGACGGCGTAAGGTTCAAAAGAGGTAACTCAAATGATACCTTATTCCTTTAACTGGACATTTCAATCTGTTGTTGAATATTGGTTGTCTTGGTTTGGGAAATTTAATATGAGGAAATAACGAGGTATGAGAAATAGCAATTAGACTTTGATGGTCTTATCTGTATTTTTCTTTTTAGGTGGATGAATGGAGGGTTAGGGTTTCATGCTTTATAATTCTGATTGTTGATTGTTATTTGTCTTTGATGGAAGAATCATCACATTCTCTTTAATTTGTTTTGTTGGTTGCAGAAATTGAGGTGAAGGAGCCAAGTAAATCACCAGGTAATAACAGTAAATAGGGTTTAAACTAAATTGGGTATAAACTAAATCACCAGGTAATAACAGTAAATAGTATGCGACACCAAGGCTTGGAGGCCATTGAAACCATTTTAATGAAGAGAGTTGAATGGGTCTATTGGTATACCAGAAACTGGGGTAGAAATTTATTTGATTTCCTGTTTTACACCAAAAATGCTCTTTGGCCTACTGACTACTCTTTCAGCTTGGTGTAGTCCTCGTATCTCATATGTCTGTGGACTTCATCAATCTATCAACTTGCATCAAATTTCCTTCTACAGAAAACTCTCTTTGCAAAGCCACCGAAATTCTTTTCTTTGAAGGGCTGCTTTAACACTTACAAGGATATGACAGATACTTGCCTGTTTTAGAAGTGGGGTTGGTTTCTTGATTAATTAGTTGATCCTAGAGTGAATCTTCTTTTCTAATAAAAAAGCTCATTCTATATTTTCATCTTTCTTGGATATAGGTGTTTTGAGTTTATAATTGAAACTTAAAATGGGGATATTAGAGGAGCTTTTGGTCAAGGTAGCATCTACCCTTCACAACTTATTTTGACTCTCTTTAATTTTGAGGTTGATATTCTTGTGCATAAAAAAGCCCTAGGAAATTAGACATTTGCGTTCTTGGAGCCGATGTAAGGTGATAATAGTGTTAATTTACATTTCTTTGTAGCTGTGAATCTTTGTGCCTAGTTGTTATGATTGGTTTCTTCATGTTTATATGATAAAATTTTCAGAATAGTATCCTTCTTTCTTTGGGCTGATAAAATCATATACAAAGTCAGTACTTTCTAATGGAAAAATTCTTTTGTGCTGATCCATTTCAGAAAATAGCAGTGATGGCTCATGCACATGGAGCTCTTCTGATGGTGGATAATAGTATAATGTCCCCTGTATTATCACAACCATTGACACTTGGAGTAGGTTATTAACCATCCACTATAGATGTAAAGTTGGGATTTTTAAAATTGTTAGATTTCTCCTTCTAATCTTCTATTTTTTAATTTGCCCTTCTCCCTTTTAGATATTGTTATGCATTCAGCTACAAAAATTATTGCTGGACATAGTGATCTCATGGCAGGTGTGCTTGCCGTGAATGGGGAAAGGTAATACCTCTTGCTCTGTGCTTTCAGATTGAACATATAGCATGCATCTTTGTAAGTTGTTTTATCTGCACTATTTAATTTTCATTTCAATTTGTTGCCTTATCCCAAAAAAGGAAACAATAATTTGGTTTGTTGGAAAGTAATGAATCCATTTGGAAGTGAGCGATGAACTTGATGTTGATTAAAATAGCATGCTTTCATGCACTTAATGAACTGAACACCTTAAAAAGATAGTTCTTCAAAATTATTTTAAAGCTCTTCATGATGGCGGTCTGATACAAGGTCCACTCAGTCAGTGAGTACTCAACTCCATGATAAAAAATAGCTGAAGAAAACATTGCTAATTCAGACACTAATGCGTGCATGGCCTTATTTCCTCAAATGTCTGGCATAATTCAGACACTATAGGAAGCAATTCAAATGGATAAGACTTCAGGAATGTCAAGCTTATTTATGTGATTTTGAATAATGGATACAAAATAGTATTATTCCTCTCTTAAATTAACATTTCCTATTACATCATACCGTTTTAGTTTTCATTGTATGAAATAATTTAGATCTATGATTTGATGTGATTTGCTACTTAGTTGATGGAAGAACTAAGAAAGCAGATTTTGCAAACTCTACTGCCTAAGTACTTGCAGTATAACTTTAACACCGTGGATTTCTTTATTGTTGCAACAAGAATTTCATGACATGCATTGAAATGTGTTAATGTACAAGAATGGATGATTACTGTTACATTATGATTCATATAGAATAAGGGGTTGTCATGGCTCTGGGAGAGAATTGTTCAGCTGTAACCTGTAATAGGTCCCCAAATCTGTTTGTATAAAAAAAATTACAGACGCGGATTTCGATTTGCGGTCTGCCTTCGCTAAATTTTTTATGATACAAATTTCATCAATTTGAGAATCCTAAGTGCTTTCTTAACGTTGTGAGACATTTGTTTTAAGTTTTGACATTTGCTATGTATCTTGTTGCTTTTTTTTTTTTTTTTTTTTTTTAAGGTTGTTGGCATGCATTAATTTTAAAGTTTCTGATCATTTTGATCTTTTAACTTCTGCCCTTTTCTGACAATTTTTTTAGTGGACAGAAGTTTGAGGTCTAATTCATTCTTGTCAAGAAATGTGTGCATAACTGTTTTCCTGTTCATGAATCTTCTGCATCCAAAGAAACACTCTAAGCAGGGATAAATATATGGCTTATATAATGAATTCACAAATGCACACATACCTTTGTCCCTGTGTCTAGGTTTTCGGAAGTCACTGTGTTTTTATCAAAATACAATGTTCTTGTTGGCCTCCTCAAGTAAGAGGCTGAGCTTGTTTTATCAACAATTCATGCATGCTAAACAGAAACCTGCAAATGTAGATATCCATATATTAGTGGGTAGTTGTGTCAAGTTTTAACTTCAAAATGTAGATTTCTGGACCTGCATTTCCTAAGAAAAATGAAACATTTATTTTATGCGCAAAGGCTATAGCTTGTCTCTACTTCTTTTTTCTTTTTCTTTTTATTTAACAATTATTCAAAATGATGGGTGATGTAAAATAAAGATCTAATTCCAAATATCTTGCGACATCCTTTAAATAGAAAATACCATCTTTTAGGCTGGTGTAGGGAACAAAAATAATTTTTCTCAAGTAAGAAAAAGGTTAGGACTATTGGGCTAAAATGCTAGCCAGAAGCTAAAACACATCTGGTATATAGAAAGAGACCAGCATTAGACTAAGATCCCTTGGCATCTCTCCCAGTTTTTAAACATCACACAAAGAGAATATGCATTACACATCAAATGCTATCCATTGGTTCATTATCAGCTTCAGATATGTCAATGCAAGCCTTTCTGTGTGTGCTTGGTGAGTAAGTATGTTTGAGGACCAGGTCAAATTGGGGGCTAGTATTACTTGGATTTAGGATTAAATCCACAAAAATTGTCCCACCCTAACAAAAACCCACAAAGGAATCTCACGCATATATAGCCCACCTGACCGGCTATAGGGTCAACACAAGGAGAGGAAGAGCCCAAATATTCCTGTCTTAAAGACTTCAAATTTGACAGTAATGCTGCAGCTCTCTAAGTAACCTTAAATGTATGATGCTCTCAAACTAGCTTTTCACTGATCTTGTAATATTTTACCCACCTGTCTGATACATTGTTTGCTTCAAAGGGACAAGATCTTAGGTACCTTTTCTTTATTGTCTTGAGCACTGCCATAGTGATAGTGCAGTAGTAAAAGGTCATAGGTCTTGATTTGCAGGGTAAGTGTAACCCAGACCTTTCAACTTGCCATACCCATGTAGACACAAGTTGACAAGGGTAAGCTCCAAAAGGTGGAAGATCTGTGCAAAACAGACAAATCCGACAGTCAGATGTGTACCCTCATGTTGCATCTGAAATTTAGAATGCCCATAAATATATGTACATGTAAAGTGTGTAAGGAACTAACTGGAGTCTCTTCTTTTTTTCATGACTTCCTCATTTGCTTTTTAACACATGATTTTTATTAGTTAGCCATAATTCGAAGAGGGTGTCATTTATAAATGAGATTTAACTGTCTCTCAATTCTTTCCTGTCTGATGAGTTATGCTCTAGACAGTGTTTGTTTAATCTATTTTGAAATGCCTTTAAAAAATTTGTATGTTTAACATCAACTTGTTATTTTGCAGGACTGCCATAGTTCTAGGCACAGCAATACCGCTTGTTTTATTTCTTGTCTGGAATGCTGTTATTCTGGGACGCATTTCAAATAATGCCATGGGCTCAGGTAATATCAAGGACCCATTGCAGCAATTGCAATCTACCAACGGAGTTGTTGGAGTAAGTAAAGCATGGAACATTTTTAATTTTCAAGTCAGAATTTAAAATGATGTGCAATTCAAAGTGATGATATCCCTTCTTTTTCTTTTTTTCTGGTTTCATTTATATAATCTGCAGCCTATTATTCAAGTGTTCTCACTTCTTGCAATTGCTACATCGTATATTGGATTTGTTTTGGGTCTGGCTGACTTTCTTGCAGACTGTAAGTGCCCTTTACATCCCTTTTGATTAAATTAAGATCATGTCCATTTCTAGATAGCAATGTATTATTGGCATATTGCTTCTGAACTCTCAGTCTATGCGTCACTGAACCTGTATTCAGTGACAATGAGACCACTGGCATTAGAAGCCACTTCTTGGCTTTGCCATTAATCAAAAAATTATTAGAGGTAGAGTTATCACTGACCGTGTTGGTTTCTATCTATCTATTTGAGTTAAAGATAGAATATACGATCCATATTTGGATTCTTAAAGATCTTACTATTTTTAATTTGGTGAATGTTCAGTGCTGAAACTCCCAACGAGGGAGAGCTGGCCTCTACCATACCTCTTGACTTTGATTCCTCCACTGGCACTATCTTTGCTGGACCCGGAAATATTTTTCAAAGCCTTGGATTTTGCTGGAACATATGGAGGTACTTGAGTACTTCTATGTTTTATATTGTTTCTCTTGTTGGCCACTATAATAAATTTCTACTAATTTAACATAATGAGATGAAGATAACATGATTTACCATTGTTCCCGCTTTAATGAATAAAGAAAAATAAAAATAAACTTGAACATCCTTAAAAAGATTTCTACCAATGATATAATCAAGCATACCTTCAGTTTATCTCAACTTAAACAAGCATTATTCAAATTATGGGTTAGACACTCAAATCCCAATTATGTAAATCATGCCTTCAGCAAAGGTTAGGCATTGAGGGTTTATGTTCATGAGGCTTTTACTGGTTTCAGGTTTTGTTGGCGACCCTTTTGCTAAGCTTGGAATTCCCTGAGTAAATGTGAGGCTTGAATGCATCAATAATAGAGGCCAGGATGCATTGCAGTTTCCTCCTCTGGACGAGTTGGATTTGATCCAGAGCAGGATGTCGAGGGATGTATCTGATGGTGAAGTACTGCCACCATGCTCTGTTGGTCTTAGAGGTATATGATAAAATTGATTATGTGAAAGAGTTACTGGCTAAAGTCTAAACACAAGACATCTGTGAGCTCCCACCATATTGCACATGTATTTAAATTGACCATAAAGTGCATTTGGACCTGTAAATTTGTATTAATTATAAAACATTAGATTTTGAACCGACTTACCTTTGGATGTCTATATATCATATGAGAAAATGTGCTTATTGGTCATCACACCTATGCATTTATCTACCTTTTATGATCTCTGGATTGCCTCAACTATTTTTCTAACTCAGATGGTCTTTAATACTCTGTTATACAGCCTTCGGCAATAGAAAATGGCCCCTATGACTATACCAGAAGTGGAAATCCTACACGGGATGCTGTAGAAAGGTGAGATTTTTTGTTTGGTGTACAAATGCAGTTGAATTAGCTCTCTCAATTTATTTTGTACCTTTTCTACTGGATTTTTTTTGATAAGCTTCACCTCTCTATATTCTCAGCCTTCTAGCAAAGCTTGATAAAGCAGATCGAGCATTATGCTTTGCTAGTGGAATGGCTGCTTTGGCTGCTGTTTTTTTAGGCCAATAAACTCATGTCATAGCCCACACCGCCAGAAAAATAAAAAATTGGGTAGAAAAGTTACTCAGAAGTTCATCTTTTGGAGGTTCATATAGAGGCAGGTTTTCAAGTTCTGCTTCAACAATAGCAAGATTCTCTTTAGCTTTAATGATTCTATGCTGACAAGATTCTTCTGGCTTCCTCAGGTCTTCCATTTCTTTATATTTTTTCCTAGGGACTACTAGGGAAAAGTATAAAGAAGTGGAACACCGGAGGTTGCAAGAAGAATCTTGTCAACATAGAATCATTAAAGCTAAAGAAAATCTTGCTGCTGCTGAAGCAGAACTTGAAAACCTGCCTCCATATTAGATTATTCATTTTGGTATGTGTCAATTCTTTTTTGTACTATCATGAGTTCTTGCTTTCTATTACTCAATGTACCTTTATTTTTCGAAGTCAAAATAAGTATCTATAATAGGAGTACAATTTTGATGGGCATTATACTGTGGAGTCAGGTTTTCTCTTATCTTGTCCAAGACCAGAAAGCTAGAAGTTGATTTAGCATTTGTTAATATCCAAACAATTGAAGATGTACTTTGCACGGTATGATCTTAGAATGATCTTCAATTGCATGACAATTCTTCATTTCTTTTCTTAAGACATCCATGTCTTTCTTTTTTAGTACCTTTTCGAAAATTATAGTTTATGGATGTTTGAAATCTTAGCTTTAACAGGTTCCTTGCACCGAGTCCTGCTTATGTTACACCATTGTCAAGATCTTAGGAGCTCAATCTGTTGGCAGGGTGGAGAACTTTGTTCTTTGAGATACGACTTAACCGTACCATTTGCTAGGTATGTGGCTATGAATGGTCTCACATGGATTAAAAGGTACCAGATAGCTAAGGTTTACAGGAGGGACAACCCATCTAAGGGAAGATACCGTGAATTTTACCAGTGCGATTTAGAGCATAGGCACATGTCACTGCCATGAATTTTACCTTGCTGGAACAGGCAGTAGTAGTTTTGTATCATTTAATTCAATCATGCTGAGACATGATGCTAACTTATTAGAAAATGTCTCTGAAAATTTCTTTTTCTTTTGGAAGAAGATAATTCTGTTTGTGGGCTTCACTGGGTCCATTTTGCTGCTGGAAACATCCCAGCAATGGTTTTGGAACCAGGCCCTTTTATTACATGACCAGCCCAGTTTAAAGGCCTACTGCCTAGGCATATTATAGAGCTATAGGTCGATACACTTCGCATTAAGTCATATTTGGACCACAGCCCATTTTTATATTTTAGCCCTTGTTTGGACTTTAATTTCCTCAATCCAGCTTACTAATTCAGCTGCCAAAATGGATACTTTATGATTTTCAATGAAATGTTGGATTAATAATTTAATTGTGTATTCCATTTATATCATTACATGAATTTTAGTATGTTTGGTTATATATTTCTTGTTAATTATTGTTAGGTGGAGGAGAAGGGCTTATTTGTTGAGACAACAGATGAAATTGGCACTTTTGTGAAGGAAAGGGGACAGCTTTTGGAACTATTATCTAAGCTTAAGCAGCAAGGCAGCAAGTTCTTAGGACACAATGGATCTTATGTGGCTATGAATGACCTAGAGATTTTATTTAAAGCTATAGAAGTGTCAAAGTGTATTGACAAACCAGAATTAGTCTTGACTTGAGTCTTGCCAGAGGCCTTGATTATTATACTGGAGTCATATTTGAGGCTGTTTTTAAAGGCGGTGCACAGGTAATTGTTGAAGAAACAATTGTTGTTTTTCATTTCATTCATTTTTTCTTCCTTGTGAATCCATATTGTTTTTGGTGACACTTGAATAGCTGATCCTTTTATAATGATGCCCAAGGATCTTTTCTCTTATTGAACTGGGAGAATTTTTTTTTAGCCTTTTCATCATATTAGTTGTGATCTGAACTGGTAAAAGTGACCGGCCAAAACTCTAGAGAACAAATGGACATTGAATTATTGTGATAATTTGACATGGCAGTGACATGTGCCTATGCTCTAATTTAATTTCAAAACCTGTAGTAAAATTCATCATGGCACATATGCATGCAACATCATTTTTGGTTGCTTCTGTCCTGCCACCAGTGACTCGGAGTTCCCTTGCAGACATGCCTCTAGCCTGGATGATTATTTAGAGTCTTATTCCGTTAACTGCTGACTAAAGTTTTGTCAAATATAGAATTTAATTGAAGGTAGATGTATTACTTGTTTGTCATTTCAATTCAGACTAGACATCCATTTCGGAACTTATGATGGGCCTAGGAAATTATTATTAGCTGGGTATTCCTTGCCATGTTATACATGTTATTGAATTTCATTTGCCAAGTGGGTTTTAGACATACTATTATCTTCTTGTGTATGTAACATGGCTTGTTTTGACATCCTTTGTTGCTGCTCTGTCAAATTTTACCTAGTTTTCTTTAGATCTTTCTACTGTTACCTACAAAATCAGTTCTCTAATGTGGATCCATGCATTGTTCTCCTACTGAAATTTGATTCATTCTATGTTCGTGAAATTATAGAAGTTGCAAAGTGATTTGAAACTCCAGATAACATGAAATATAGTGTTTACCTATTAAAAAAAAACAAAGAGATACAGTGTTTAATCAGTTTCCCCTAGAACTCTGGACTTTAAACTCCATATTTGTTTCTTCATTTCCAGATGATAGTCATGTTCTTCCCCAACCTCAACCTCGAACCTACAGACTAGCTCATTCCACAGGAAAGGAGTACCTGAACAGGCAAGATATAATCCCTTTATTTGACAAAATTAAAAACTGGGACTTAGTCTAAAATAGGGCAAAGATTCTAAGCCCTTTTATATAAACCCCTCCGGCTTTCTGCGTTGTTTATTTATTATTTACTTTGGTAAGTTGATTAAGTATATTCACATATCACAAAACCTGAAGTTCGCAAATTTGCAGGTTTAAAAGGAGTGGTTCTGAGAATTCGAGGAATAAGGGAAAATCTGTTTCACTTGCAGTATAAGCACAGGCAATGGGATGTGGATTTGCTCTTAACTTACAACAAGCTTCTTCATTTGCCATTACATGTAAAAATGGGATGTGGATTTGCTCTTAACTTCTTGAGCTTTAGCTAAAGTATACATGTCTATAGGGCCACTGGCTGTCCTTTTGCTAATAGTGACTTAATAGAATTGATTATGAGCTTCACTAGTGCCTACCAATGTTATAGAGAACAGGACTTTATGCTTATCTTATCTACCTGGTGTTTCTGTGGTTGCCAAAGAGCACTGTCTTCCAGTGTTTCATGCAATAATTGTTTAGAAAGTATACAACTTTTTTCAGGTCCTTGTTAAAGAGAGAACAATATTTGTCATAGTTTTCTTTACCTACATCAAGGAAAAAAAGGTTCATTTATTTCTTACGCTTAATAGACTATTCTTGCTACTTTGGCCGGCTTAAAGATTAGGTGGGGCTCAATAAGAATGACCAATTTTCAAATCAAAATCATGGTCAAAATGATGTTATTTCAATTATAATTTGTCGTATTTGGCCAGAAGCTTGTGGTATGGTGTGTCTTTGTGTTAGAATATCATTCCCTCTTTTTTGTATGTGTGTTTGTTTGTTTTTTTTTTAATAAGAGCTTGTAGCCCAATTAGTACTTTTTAGTTTTTCTTATAAAGATTCCAGAATTTAAATTCTACTATCCCCAACTATCAATGCATTAAAAAAAAAATTACCACGTTAGTAATTGTGGAAAAAGATTATGAACATTTTTGTGTTCTTACCATTATTATATTTTAGAAGGAGACCACTAGCATAACCTATTAGGAATAAGAATGTAAACTTAAACACTAATTACCAAGGAATAGAAATTACATAACCTAAGAAGGTCTATCATTTTTTTAAATGAAGTATATAAGATAACATTCTATTGAGAACATTGGAAGCATTTAGTTTTATTCTTATTGGTAATATGATCATGAGCTAGCCTATTAACCAATAGCTACAAAAGTACATTAACAAACACCTAGCCTACAGATTTCTTCTAGTACCAAATCATTGACTAGGCAATATAAAAAAAAGCACATGGTTTTTTGTTGCATTTATAGGACAAGTTTTAAGTGTTTAACATTCGTTTGGTATGCTTGTTGATGGGAAAGCAAACCGTGTGTGTTCAATGTGTTAATGATGAACAATGTCAACCCACCTCACACCTAGTATGAAAGACCAATCTAGGAACATACGTGTTCCTCCGTATTTCACTTTATTTAAATAAAAATCGATTCTCTGAAACTCGATTTCTTTGAACAGAAATCAAGTCTCTGAAACTCAATTTTTTTAGAAATCGAGTCTCTGAAACTCGATTTCTTTTACTAGAAATCGAGTTTCAAATACTCGATTTCTACTGGGATTTTTTTTTTTTTTTGGCCAGCTACTCCTGCAGAAACCAGAATTAGTTTTCCTTTCCCCTGCAGCAGTAAACTAGATCCAGAACACATATATGAGGTGGTCAAACAGTTAACTATTCATGGGCTAGTTGCCCTCTAGCACACAAAAAACATTCAATACTAGCTATCATCGCTTCAAAGGAGGGCCCTGTGGTTGAACTTGCGAAAGTAGTAGCTACTAATACCAAAGTAATATATCATTACTGGCATTATAGGCAAAAGCTGCACAACGCAACTAATGTAACGAATACAATGGATAGCAAATAGTTCAATTACAACAACATTCAGCAAGCCACAAAATAACAACTAAGTCAATACAACATAATCTACAAGACGACAGTAGCACTTGTCCATACTGATATAACATACTCTACATAGTCACCTAGCACTTGTCCATACTGATACAACATACTCTACATAGTCGCCTAGCACTTCTCCATACAGAATATAACCACAAGTCCCACGTACAATGTCACTTAGCAAAATCGAGTCTCCGCTCGCCTGACAAACATTAAAATACGGTCATTAGTTTCCAAATGCGAAGAACAAAAACCAAATGAAATTCTGAGTATATTATATAAAAATAGTGAGGGCACTTGCCTAGGTTATAGCACTACCACTTGTTGAAGCCCCACGGGAATTGGGACAGCTTCTGCGGTTATGCCCTTCTTGATGACACACTCCGCATTGCTGCCTCGGTTGAATCTCCCTCAAGTCCGGATCTTCTCTCCGGCTTCCCCGTTCTCGCCGTACCCCATCCATTTCATTCCTTATTCTTGACTTCACAGGACGACTTTTGGCTCGCAACAGCTGTGGGTCAGGCACCCACCTTGGTCCGCGAACGTCCCTCCATAATGACTCTGACTTTGGCACTACAAAGTGATGTGAATATGTGTGAATGACGTTGTTTAAACTATAACATGGGTCAATATAGTTGGTCGCATCGAGGTGCAGACCTTGAAGAACTTTAATTGCATGTGAACAAGGGATCTTCAAGTTTTGCCACTTTCCACAACCACATGTTCTAGCAAATACGCGCACTTCATGACTGTGGTTTCCCCCTCCACCTCTATGGTCGTTGTACGGGGTAACCACTTGATATACACCCTCTTCATGATTAAAATTTCTCAGAGTGTGTCCTGCGATTTTCTGCTCATTTTTGTTATAGATCTCCATTGCATAATCACTCCACACCTTACCTCGAGAGAGATCAGAAGTAATTTGTTTATGTCGATCGTGGAAATATGCAACAAGTTTGCACCAAGTGAACTCAACCATTGCAGCAATGGGCAAACCGCGGGTACCTTTAAGTACCCCATTAAAGCACTTAGAGATATTGGTTGTCATTGCCCCGTAACGTCTTCCACCATCATGTGACTGGGTCCATTTTTCCAGATCCTCACTCATTAGATATGTGTATGGCATATAATGTGCAATCCGGCGATCAGTAGGGTTTACACCCCTCAATAAATTAATCTCGGCCTCCTTAATGGTTTGCATTATGGACTCAAATTTAGCTTCATGAGTCGCATATCCAGCTTTCAAGGCCAATGCCTTTAAAGTCGGGTTATCAAAGTGTCTGTTGAAGTTGCTAGCAACATGTCGAAGGCAATATCGGTGAAATACCCGTTTTGTTCCATCCGGACCTCTAGGCCACTCTCGAATGGTGCATTTGATACCTTTATGTCGGTCAGAAATAATGCAAATGCCACCATTTGGTATGACATGCTCTATCGAAGTCCTGAGACACTCTAAAAACCACCCCCAACTAGCCCCTGACTCCTTGTCCACAATAGCAAAGGCGAGAGGCAAAACCTTTTGGTTAGCATCGGTTGCCATTGCAATCATCAATACCCCTTTGTATTTACCATACAGATAAGTCCTATCAATACTAATCACTGGCCTGCAATATTGGAATGCAGCAATGCATGGAGCGAATGCCCAATATACATAGCGCAGTAAGGTAATACCTTCGTATGGCCTAGGTATGGTGTGATAGCTGTATTGGGTACCTGTGTCCTGATCCAAGTATGCCAATAACAACTTTTGCAACCTTTGGTAAGACTCCTTCCAATCCCCAAATATCTTAGCAATTGCCTTTTTTTTTGCATCCCATACTTTATAGTAAGAAGGCTCATGATTATACTCAGTACGTATGATCTCCCAGAGCTCATCAATACGAGCAGTGTGATTTTGTCGCAATTTTCCCACAATTTCTGATGCAACAAAATTAGAATCCATCATTTTACCGTCTCTTCGCAGGCCAAAGGGTATACAACTGTGTGGACCCACATAAGACGTGACCATCCACAGACCATTGAATTTAGCCTTCATGTATGCCCCAACGTACCACTTGCAGTTGTCGTCAACGCATGCGGCGCACAATTAAGTTTTGGTCGACCTTCGGATTATAAAATTTCTATTATCATTTGCTGCGTATATTATCAATGCACGCTTCACCGCCTCTTTATTTGCAAAAGTCAACCCTTTACAAAAATGCATCCCATCTTCCCAAGTAGAAACAAATGGTATCTGAAGACGTGAAGGATCAACCATATCTTCCCAAGTATTTGCGTAGAATGAGTCGGCAGGAGGTCTGTAGCCAGTGGTCGTATTTGTATCATGCTGGACACCAATATCATCATTTGCATCACCTTCATCATGGTACTCCATATTTTTCTCTTCAAAATTGGGAACGACTTCATGGTCATCCACATCGTTCTCAAAGTCGCCTTGCTCAATCCTCTCTTCGTACTGATCCACATCATCAATATTTTCACTATCATTCGCAGCATGATCTTCGTCTTCGTCTTCATCTTCCTCCTCTAAATGTGTCTCTTGAGGATAAAGGGCTTCACCAGTATTGGCAACATAATCTTGAGATGGGAGCGTATAACCTCCCATTGTATACCCTCCCATTGTAGTGCATCCATCATCTAGGGCTGTAAATTGTAAAACCGTAGTTGTTTGTTGCACCACCTCAGTAGTGTTGTCTGCAACAGCCTCCAAACTTACATACAACTCAACAGCATTTACTTGGGGCATTTTCTGGATCCTATTAAACATCATCTTTACATGTTTATCTTCTTTGATCGCCATATACCCGTAATTTATCCGTTCATGAAGGACTTCTTGTGGGTAACGATAAATAATCTTGATGTCATACCAAGCAGGGTTCAATTTCAATTCGTCCATTATTTTCCTCTTCAAATCATTCAACGTCTTCAACTTACGACGTAACATCATGTAGTAGCATTCGATACCCTCCCCTCCAAATGGGAATCCGTCAATCCCTTCAGGATTGTCAAGGGGTCCACTGAAGTATACATTTATATCAATATTCTTCAAAGATTGTGAACCTATTAGAGAGCCAAGTAAATTTATGTTAGTGACATATTTTATCTCTTTCATTTAACATCAATTACAAAACCTTTTCTATCTACTCAAAGTACAAAAATTACAACTTCTAAAAGTGTAACAATTGCATATACTGACCCCACATCACATACAAACACACTCAATCATTATAATTTCGTACTCAAACAAATAAAAAAACTAAAGACAAATTTGTGGGTGTAAAGTCCAAACACTTCCATACTTTAGGGGATAAAATCTAAATTTTGAAATATCAGGGTGTAAAATCCAAACACTCCAAACTTCAGGGGTAAAATTCAAATTCTAAAATTTCAGGGTGTAAAATCTAAACACCCTTAAATTTTAGGAGTGTAATTTACAATTTACCCATAATTAAACATAAGCGTGGATGACATGACACTGATACAATAATAACTAAGATTTTTGGTGGAAGAAGAGAATCGTTTGTGACAGGTACTAATACACAAATACAAAAAAGGGAAATTGCCAAGCAAATATTTTGTTTCCTTTTGGGCTCAGAGGGATTGACATTTGATTGAGATTTTGGGCCCGCGGTTTTTGGAAATGAAAGCTGATTTATAGGTTCACGTCA